>CM040238.1:115850087-116105852 GCA_022545495.1 Chrysanthemum lavandulifolium
TACTTATGATACATGTTCTGTTAAGATATTATCTGATATATTGGATACACAAGAGGAACATTGTCTATGTAAGAATATATCTTAATGTTCCTTGAATGATTCAACTACTTCAAATCCATCTGTGTATTGCTGAGTAGTTTGTAAATATTCTGACTGGTCTATCCTTTTCTTTGTAGCATTACCTTAGTATATGTTTTTATGAACACCAAATTAGCATATAGTCCCACCCACATAGGTTAAGTTAAAGAAATATTGGTAAGTTATATATTTAAGAGGCACCAAGCGTTGCATGCATGCAGACTCAAAATAAAATTTCCGAGGAATCATGTATTTTTGTTTATTATGTTCTTTTGACAATAAATTTACGAATATTAATTTCGTTTATCCGTGCTCGTTCGCTCGAGCCCGCTTGACCGCAGCCTGCTCGGGCTCGAGCTGTTTACCGCCGTCTGCTGGATTTGAATATTTGTATAATATACTTTATTATTTGTATTAGTGACATTTAATAATTGTGTTTGAGCTTGTTGTACAATATGCTTGATAATTTGTATTTTTATGTAAGTGGTGTTTTAATAACTGCATTAATTGTATTTATTGACCTGTTAATTAATTGACTACATTAAATGTCTTGACCATATTAATGTCTTGTTAATTTCTTATTATAGAAATGTTTTTTGTCTTATTTTTTCAAGACTTCTAAATATAGATGTCCTAAATACATTATAAGGTAAGTATAGATAGGGAAAAGAAGAGATCTAGTGAGAAGAAAATCTATAATGAGAAGAATGGGAAGAAATTTTAGTCACACATTTTAAATGAGGGGGAGAAATTTAAGGGAAGATGCATTTATATTTATAGTGCAAGATCCGAAATGCTATTGTAGCTTCTTCAGATCATTTTCATTTTAATTTTATTTCTCATTTGACTTGGGGAATACATGTCAAACAAGTTGAGATAACGACTATGTTGTCTATGCAGTCTTCTAAGTGGATTAAATAAAAAAATTAAATCTTTAGAATATAGTATAGATATCATATATTGATTATTAAATTTTTGCTTAGTATGCATTCCACATTTGATGTCAAACCTTCCTTTAAAAAGATTTTGCAAGAGCTTGTGGTCTTTTGGTTGAGCAAAAAGTTGCAGTGGTTAAACAAATGATGCTTGGAACTTCAACAACCATTCCCTCGAGGCAATGACATTTAACATTGACTTGGAAATTTTCGAAGAGAATTGAGATGCAATTTTTTGTAATGTGTTAAGTGGCTAACGCATTGCTTATAATTGGCACTTTGACCCATTTACTTATCAAAAGTGGGTTAAGTTTTATCCTTAAGACCCTACCATGTTAAAAGTTAAAAAAGAAAAAATAGATAAAAAAAAATAGCGTTAACCGGGTCGAAAGTCTCTAAAAGTATATTTTAGGCATTGTGAGTTTCTACCCCATCAACTTGTGAGAATCACCCCATCATGTACCAATCATTACAAATAATCATTCTCACGTAAACATTAACATTACTTCATATTCAAACGAATACGGAGGATCCTTATCCGCTAACTTTATTACAAGATATTTATAGGGATTGAGTTGTAGAATAACGCATTTTTTCAGACTGCTTAGACCGATATTTTTTACGTAGAAAGAATATTTTCCATAGTGCCCGCCCTCGCACGCTTACTTTTTAAGTCGTAGAATATGACGATCCATAAGTGTTTCAATTTGCACGTGGATGACGCACTAAATTGGAACACTTATGAAAGTGAGGACGCACTAAATCGGAACACTTATGAAAGACATCGCTATTCTTAAAAAGACACGCACTGTAATCCAGTGACACTTATGAAAAGACATCGTTATTCTACAAATTTTAAAAAAATACACGCACTTAACTTACACTTGAAAAAGACGTTCTTTCTACGACTCAATCCCTAATTTATATTTAGAGTTAGGCGCTTTACTTTCGTAATACAGACTTTGACCGTTTAGTTACAAAAAGAATTTTTCATGATTTGACAACAAAAACATATTGAATAATAACATATGGATCTGATTAAGTGTTTTCTTAAGTACGTATATATCATTTAATAAGTATGACTTCCATTTAATTGGTTTTACTTAAGCATATATACCAATATCTTACATGGAGGTTTATAAGTTTTATGAGAGGCCAATTTGACAATTTGTTTGATATATTATATTTTAATCTTTACTAAATGTCTAAGGGGTGTTTGGTTCACCGTAATCCTCCAGAATTGGATGTAATTGTAATTTGATTACATTACGTAATCTGTTTTGGTTCATAGAATGGAGGAATGTAATTCGATTACATTACGTAGGTCGTTTAGTTTATGCGTTGTAATTGTAATTCACCATTCCAATTACATCCAAGGAGGAATTGATTACATAGGATGTTGGATGGAAAGTTTTGAATTACGTTGTAATTCGTAATTTTTATTATTATTATTATTATTATTATTATTATTATTATTATATAAATACTAAAATAATAAAATTTATATAATAATAAAAGTAATAGTAATAATAATTATTATTATAATTATAATTATAATAATTTTATATATTTATTTACTTTAATAATAATAATTAAACTAATAAATAATAATAATAATAATAATAATAATAATAATAATAATAATAATTAATAATATTAAAATAATTATAATAAATAATAATAATAATAATAAAAAAAAAAAAAAAAAATAATATAATATAATAATAATAATAATAATAAATAATAATAATTATAAAATAATAAAATATAATATTAATAATAATAAAAAATAATAATAATAAATGATAATTAATAATTAATAATAATAATATTAAAATTAATAATAATAATAATAATAATAATAATTAATAATAAAATAATTATAATAAAAATAATAATAAAAAAATAATAATAATAATATAATAAAATAATAATAATAATAATAATAATAATAATAATAATAAAATATAATATTAATAATAATAATAAGTGATAATTAATAATTAATAATAATAATATTAAAAATAAAATAATAATAATAATAATAATAATAATAATGTATTATTATTATTTTATTATTTATTTTAATATTATTATTATTAATTATTAATTATCATTTTTATTATTATTACTATTTATTATTATTATTATTATTATTTTATTATTATAATAATAATTATTATTATATTATTATTATTTTTTTTATTATTAATATTATATTATTATTATTATTATTATTATTATTATTATTATTTTATTATTATATTTTATTATTAATATTCTTTATTATTATTATTATTATTATTATTATTATTTATTTTTAATATTATTATTTATTTTAATATTATTATTATTACTATTATTATATTATTATTTTATTATTATTATTATTATTGTTATTATATTAACTTTTAAGTTTTATAAAAAATTGAATTATATTATCAGTGAATCAACCAAACATATCGGCAGATTTCATCAATTACAATTATAATACATTACAATTACAACACATTCCAATTCTTTAAATTACAATTACATCAAATTACAATTCCTTCCAAAGATTACAATTCCTTCAAAAACATTCTGTGAACCAAACGTCCCCTAAATGTAATGAAGAGCCACGACCCCTCTTAACTCAAATTTAGTTTCTGACTCGGTAATAGGTTTCGCAATACCGCAAGTAGCAATATAATACATTTTGTCAAATGCGACCATGTATAAGGAAAATGTATGTTTACTCTCTCTTTCTTAAAAAAGTGTTTGATACACACATATACAAATGACAATTTAAAAGATATGTAAGTATGTAAACACTGTTTATGTTTATATAGTACAATTTTACTAGGTTTTAATTTTTTTTAGCTAATTGTCAAACCCTCACATGTTTACATTTTGTGATTGGTTATACCTAAAAATAAACATGTAGACGTTCATTTTAGAATTAAAAAGTAACAGTTTTTCTATACCATAATCTAATATATATATATATATATATATATATATATATATATATATATATATATATATATGAAAAGTATCAAAATTGAAGCATCATATCGTGTCATTTTCGAACTACTTGCATAGTTTGATTTGTAGAAATAGAGTTGACTTATTTTTTTCATTTGTATCAATGCATGTTGTGTATTATTTAAAGTTTTAAACTACCTATTTTGTGAAGTTTGAAAATGTATGAGAGAAAATTATTATTCTGCAATATATATAGATCAAGTCATATAGATAACTTGTGAATTATTACAAACTTAACATCGCCTTCAAGACGATTTCAAGAACTTTGGATAATGATTTTAGAAATCAATGAAGTTTTGTTTGCTATAAATACTTATACACACAAGCCTCGTAATCTATATCATATCCTGCAAAAACATTCTCAATATAATGTCGATGACATCTCCACTACGGGTGTTCTTTTGGCTGTCGATCACATTTTCTATACTCTTTAGCGAGACACTAGCAGCTGACTCAAATGATCTCGAGGTACTTTTTTTGTTCTTGTTTTGAAAACTTATTAATTTTGGGCTACCGAATATAATGTGAATAAACTTTTTCTCAAATTACCCAATATACGTAATATACTTATTTTAATCTCCACATACGTAATATACTTTCAAATCTTTACCAATATACGTAATATTCATGTGTTACCACTTTAAAAAGTTACAATAATGGTCCTGCTCGCTTATGCATATTTCACTTGCTAATATTCGACATTTTTCACTTAAAAAGTTACAGAATGGTCCATGTGGTTTGCTTTGACTTTTACCGTTAGTCCTTCGACTTTCATCTTTTCATACAAGTTTTATATATCGCTTTTAAACATGTTTTACACATGTTTTATATACATTTTTACACATTTTATACACTTTTTTACACGCTTTTATACACGGTTTTATGTTTGTTTTTACACGCTTTTATCCACGCTTTTAAAAACGTGTTTATATATCGCTTTTTACACAATTCTATGCACGCTTTTATATACGGTTGTATATAATGCTTTTTACATGTTTTTATACACGCTCTTTACACATTTTTATATACATTTTACACGCTTTTATACACGCTTTTTAAAAACGCTTTTATATACATTTTTACACAATTTATGCACGCTTTTATATACTACTGTATATATGCTTTTCACACGCTTTTTACATGTTTTTATACACGCTTCTTTACACATTTTTATATACATTTTACATGTTTTATACACGCTTTTACACATTTTATACACGGTTTTATGTACCTTTTTTGCACGTTTTTATACATATTTTTAAAAACGCTTTTATATACGCTTTTACGATTTTATGCACGCTTTTATACACGATTTTATATACGCCTTTTACGCTTTTTATACAAGTTTACACGCTTTTATACATGTATTTTACACACGTTTTATATACGCTTTTTACATGAATATATGCATGTTTTATACCCGCTTTATATACGCTTTATACAAGTTTTTACACGTGTATAAAAACATGTATAAAATGTGTGAAAAAGTGTATAAAATCGTGTATAAAACGCGTATAAAATCGTATAAAAACGATATAAAATGTGTGTAAAAGGTGTATAAAACGTGTATAAACATGTAAAAATCATGTATAAAATGTAAAAATGTGTATGAACAGATGAAAGTCAAAGGACTAACGGTAAAAGTCAAATCAAACCAAAGGGACAATTATTATAACTTTTTAAGTGAAAAATGTCAAAGGACTAACGGTGAAAGCCAACGAAACGGCAGGGACCATTATTGTAACTTTTAAAAGTGGTAACTCACAATATTACGATATTGGTAAAGATTTGAAAGTATATTAAGTATGAGATTAAAATAAGATGTTACGATATTCAAATTCTTCACCCTTAATTTTATGGTCTCTCTTTTTTCGGCTAAAAATGTATTTGTGTTTTGCAGACGTATATTGTGTACATGGGTGATATTCCAAAGATCAAGGGTATCCCTGTGTCATCAGTTCACATTAGCATTCTACAAAAAGTTATTGGCAGGTTAATTATGTTTGATTTTCTATTGTGACGGCTGGTTTGCTGCCAAATTCTGTTGTAAAATGTAGTTGCTATTGCTTCATGTATTTTTAATGACATGATTATCACTAACATTTTATGTGAGTTTTGAGCAGCCGGGCATCAAAATCTTTACTTCGCAGCTACACGAGGAGCTTTAGTGGTTTCGTCGCAAGGCTAACAGAAGATGAAAAGAACCAAATAGCTCGTGAGTGAATATTTGCATTTGTTGTTCACTTTAGACACAAGTCCTCCTAGATGTGGACGATCACTAGAGACGCTTTCCGTGTAGTTTAATTGGCTTAGTTAATAACACATTTAATCGTTTATATATATATTACTATGACAAGCCGTATTAAGTGATATAACTCAAAAGTCATGTCAGTGATCGTTGTAATCATAAGAAGATTATGTTTGTAGTGCGGCTAAACTGAATTGTATTTTCGTTTGAATATAGGACTGGAGGGAGTGGTGTCTGTATTCCCAAACAGAAAGAAGCAGCTACATACAACAAGGTCATGGGACTTCATGGGCTTCCCTCAAGATGTCGCACGAGCACCCCTTGAAAGCGACATCATCGTTGGCATGCTAGACTCTGGTGTTTGGCCGGAATCTGACAGCTTTAAGGATGACGGACTCGGTCCTCCACCATCTAGATGGAGAGGCTCTTGCGATTCCAAGAATTTTACCTGCAACAAGTAATAGAAGTTAAATTCAATTTTTGATATTCATGCTAAAAAATGCCATTTAATGAGATATATAGTTAATGTACTAGGTGCCACAACATTGTGTTAGTGACCAATCCTATGTGTCACTAAAAGAATATAGGATTTAGGGAAACTACAGTTGTCATAAATTAACTTTTCTAGTATATTACCAGCAAACTCATTGGAGCAAGATACTACAATATCGAGGCAATTTTTACGGGGGATGAACTATCAGCCAGAGACACTGATGGACACGGCACACACACTGCATCCACAGTGGCTGGACGAGCAGTGAATAGCGCAAGCTTGTTAGGTCTAGCTAACGGGACAGCTAGAGGCGGTGTCCCGTCAGCACGTATAGCCGTGTACAAGATCTGTTTTGAGGCTTGTTATGATTCCGATATCTTGGCTGCTTTTGATGATGCTATTGCGGATGGAGTCGATATAATTTCTCTTTCAGTTGGAGGTTCATTCCCTCAGGACTATTTTGATGATCCTATCGCCATTGGATCTTTTCATGCAATGAAGAATAACATTTTGACATCCAATTCAGCTGGAAACAGTGGTCCCATTCTTGGATCAACTAGTAATGTTTCACCTTGGTCGCTATCGGTTGCTGCTAGTTCTATCGACCGCAAGATTTTAACTGAAATTGTGTTGGGTAACAGTCAGACTTACATGGTAAGAAATGTGTTCTTTTGATTCTCACATATTGTGACGGATGGTAATTAGCCTTATTCTAATCAAAATTATTTAATTAGGGACCGGCTATAAACACATTTGATGGTGCGGTTTATTCGATAGTGTATGGTGCTTCAGTCCCTAATACGATGAATGGTTCAACATCAGCTGAATCTAGGTAATAAATGAATCTCCTTAAAATCAAAAACTTTCAATGAAAGTAAATGTGATGCACAAAAAATACATTTTGCAACAAATTCTTCTTAATCTAAAATTACTTGAAACATTCACTAATACTTAGCAACAAATTTCAGATTCTGCAGACCTAATTCTCTAGATCCGATTCTGGTAAAAGATAAAATTGTGGTATGTGAGTCTTTACGTGGACCAGAAAATGCGTTACTATCCGGTGCAAGTGGTGTTGTGATTGAAGGTGATCTTGGCCGAGAAGACGTGTCTCGTTCTTACCCTATTCCAACCACATATTTGAACAGTGAGGATGGTGATGCGGTTCTAAGTTACATAAACTCAACCTCGTAAGTCTAGCATACGCGTTGCAATTTACTGTAAATTCTACAACTGACCTATTAGAAGTGTCAAATGTTTTATTACGTACATTAATCTATATGAACTAATTTGTTGTGATTGTGTTTAATAGGACACCAACTGCAAGCATCCTAAAGAGTATTGAACCTGTAGACATAGCAGCTCCAACTGTGGTCTCCTTCTCATCAAGGGGCCCGAACCAAATTACACTTGACATTCTCAAGGTACGTTTTTTGAATCCTATTTATACCTGCCATGGAATAAAAAATAAACGTACTACACCTTATGTTAACACTTTAATTCTGTTGCATTTTAGCCTGATCTAACCGCACCTGGAGTAGACATTTTAGCTGCATGGTCACTGGATTCAACCGTCACCGGTAAAGAGGGAGACACACGTTTCGTCCCATTCAATATTATCTCTGGGACTTCCATGTCTTGCCCTCACGCCTCAGGTGCTGCTGCTTATGTTAAATCATTTCATAATGATTGGTCCCCTGCTGCAATAAAGTCTGCCCTTATGACTACTGCAGCACCAATGAGTCCAACCAAAAATGCTGATGCTGAATTTGCGTATGGTTCTGGACATATCAACCCCTTAAAGGCTGTTGATCCTGGTTTGATCTATGACGCTGGAGAAGCAGATTACGTGTCATTTTTATGTGGGCAAGGTTACGATGCCACGAAGTTGAGAATTATTACTGGTGATATAACTACTTGCTCTGCGGCTAATAATGCAACTGTTTGGGATCTAAACTATCCTTCTTTTGCTCTCTCTTCTAATAAATCAGGCATCATTGTTCGGACATTTAACAGGATAGTTACTAATGTGGGTTTAGGAGCGTCAACGTATCAAGCTAATATATTTTCGCCATTAGGGCTTGTGGTGGATGTTAGCCCAAGCACTCTAGTATTTACAACGGTTGGGGAGGAGCAATCTTTTCTGGTGACGGTTACTGCAACAGTAGGGTCACAAATGCTATCGGGCTCGTTGGTTTGGAACGATGGAGTTCACAATGTTACGAGCCCGATTGTTGCATTTCTTTCCTAGAAGGCACATTTTGTTGGTTTCTTTGGGTCAAATAATTACCTCCGTTTGACAATGGATATATGTCCAATCTTTAACTTTGGATCATCAAAATAAGACTTATCTATCATTTTTCTATTCTTAGTTTATAGAATTACTTGGGTGTTTTGTGTGAAATATTGGAACATAAAAAGGTGAAAAAGTTTGAGGACTAAAGTTGATGCTTGAAAGTTGAAACGTTTCGGGCTAAATGTAGACAACTGGATGGTTGCTCACTCGCTGTTGTAAATAAGATAATTTGTGTTCCTTAACTAATTTGATAATTGTTCTTGTTCTTGTTACATAGATGAATGTTTGATTCTTGTTGGATCTTAAATATTGTGTTATAGATGATTCGGGTGGTCTTGGATGGTGATGAATCAAGTATGCCATGGTTTAGAGAGAGAAAGAGATGAGAGGGTGTTCTTGTTAGAGAGTTGTAATACAAAATGCAAGGTTAGATTATGAAAGAAGCACCGCCCTTCCCTTAGTGAGAAGGGTATTTATAGTTACAAACTAAACGACCTCCTGACGGCCTGTGGATCAGGCATACATTAGGTAAAGACCCATCCTTCCTCCACTGTGTTACACTAAACTAAACTACGCTACAAACTAACTAATTAACTACTAAATAACGTAAATAACGACACGTCTACGAGCTAACATATGCTAGACCATAATTGGGGTGACCGACACTTTAACATGGAATTTCCAATTCCTAACAATCTCCCCCTAAGGGAGGTCACCCCATGAAATACATTTTGGATCCTAGCATTCTATCTTTGTCTTTAGTTCGAGCTCGAGACTTCTATTCTTCAAGTTCCGCAATCTTTGTGCTTTAGTAGCGATTCTTTAAAGTCCGCATTGATTTGTACTTTTAGTGGAGGCCTTTAATCGATCAACATCTTTGATGATCTTCGAGCTTTCATTGAGATCATCACCATAGTAAATCTCGGATCACCCTTTGTAGTGTTGCCTTCATGTGATGTTGTGACTTTCGGACCGACATGCTCACACTTCGGATCATGACATCTTTCCATCGTAGTAGCGGAAGCTTTAATGGCTCATGATATTTGCGCAGCAGAAGCGAAACATAGTATAAAAATATCGAGTCGTTATGTAGATATGCACAAGTCATGATTTCTTCAATTAAGTGTGGATGCTTTGTGAGCATGCGGCTTTGATTGACTTCTCAATTCGATCACCGCAACCGTCCAAATGTACCGCAAACAACAGCTAGAATAAAACACACGAAGTGTCTTTGATCACTTCGTTGAATTAAGGTACACGCCCACGGTTCCCTCGCTGATCAAGACAAGTAATCGCCTGTGATCGGTATAATTCAAGAATCTCCTTGATGGGTTTCGCAATGTTCTAGTGTTTCAAACCGAACGCCTCAAAGAAGACAACACGGAGTGAGTGAACCAATGAATTGAGATTCATCGATTGATGAAAATTGATTTGAAAACAATCGCGTATTGCTTGAAGAAAGAGTTTTGCAATACGATGAAGGTTTTATGAGAAAGATCAATTTTCAATCAAAAATACTTTTGTATTTGAAAGAGTACACATTCGATGTGCTAGAGAAAGAAGGAATTTGCACATCGAATGGTTTTTCCAAAAGTATTTTTCAATCGAGATACTTTTGAGTTTGAAATATGAATACACATTCGATGTGCTAGAGAAAAGAAGATTTGCACATCGAACGGTTTTTCCAAAAGTATTCGTCAATTCATTTCCTGAACCAAGGTTGATTCAAGAATGAATCGACCCATCGTTTCTATCCAGTTGTCACAAGCTTGATCTTTAGAAAAGATCTCACATGTCACCCACCAAGAGCTTGTTTGATGTTGGCTCTAGAAGGTTTTCCATCTTCATCGTGAATATATTTAATATATCACTCGGATGTTCTGGCAATACCACAAGGATAATGCGTATGACTCTTAATATATACTCACTTTCCACATTGTGTGAAACAGCAAGTCTTCATTATTTTTGTGTCCTAATGAGATATTGTGGATGATCTCTTGGCTCTAGACTCAATAGTGCACATTTGGTTCCTATGCCGGAGACTAGGGAGAGGGTCTCTTTCTTCAATATCAACAATCTCTAAGAGAAAGTCGATAGATTATGTAGCTTCCCGTGAGAATGAAACAAGCCCTTTTAAGAGAGCTTGAGTAGCTTGGGAAGTTTAGTGCGGTTTCATCGGGTCCATGACGTCTTGTCTTCAATACCGGCGTTACCTTGGTAACCACCGGTAGCATATGTATTGAACCCGTTTTCGCCTCTAAGGTTGAATTATTGGAGGCTATTTATTTTCACCCTTTTCACATTTAATTCTTTTCATTCTTCAACCCTTCAAGCTTACCGAGACTTCATTACTAGAACCTTGTTGGGTTTATTCCGCCTAGCTCTATCTCATCGGCACTCTTCCCATTTCTCACTTTTCTCCTTTTTTTCATCATACCTAAGGACTCTACACTATCTAGTGGATTGTCCCTGGGTTGATCCCTCCGGCTCTGGCGGGATCATGGGAACGAATACCTAACCTCACCATCCTTATACCTCCATGCATAAAGTAAAATGGTCGGTCTTTTGGTACAATTCTTTCCTTCTTGAAACCAATTGAAAAATCATTTGGAAAATCTATCAAGGTACTTGTGATATAATATCAAAGCATTTTGTACCTTAATTATTTTTGATCTTTTAGAAATGGTCCCCCTCAACATGTGCATATGATTTGAAACAATTTCTTGATCACAATTTCCTTATAAAAAGCCTTTTGATTTTCTTTGGTAAATTCTCCCCCTCAATATGTGCATAGGATATTTGAAAATATTTTATCACATAGAGGAAAGAGTTCATTTGAAGTACATCCACGATCACAAAATCCATTAAGAAACCATTTAAAAAATCAATCAAGGTACTTATGTTACAACATAGAAATCATTGTACCTTGAAAGTTTATTTTCTTTTGAAATGCTCCCCCTCAATATGTGCTTCGAGATTCGAAAGCGTTTAACACATATGGAAGAGCAGCATGCACTTTTGAATCAAGTCGATCATCATTTATCCGATTTCATTATTAAATCACAAATTCTCCCCCGATCAAAAATATCAAACCCTTTGAGATTTTGGATTCCAAGTGATTTAATAAGGTTTAGAAAACATGGGAGAAAATGTGCCATCTTTAAAAGCTCTTCTGGTTTATGGTTAAATGCTCCTCCACAATCATGTGCATTATGTATTTCAAAATCGTTTGGCACATGAAGGAATGAGTGCTTTTGAAACAATCACCCTTTAAAACCGATTTGAGATTTAAATCACGATCTCTCCCCCGATCAAAAATTTCAAACCAATTGAGATTTTGGATCCCGATTGATTTAAATCATTTGGAAAAATTTTGGGGAAAGACGTGGCTAGATTTAATTTTTGAAATTGACTGATAAGGACCAAATATAGAGATTAAAGATTGTTAGTGTCAGGTATGATAATTTTTAAGAGATCTTTAAGTAAAATATAACAATTTCACAATCAAACAAGAACAGAAAAAATTTCATTTTGTAAGATCTTTGAGTTTTAAAGAAAATCATACCATGACATAACATTAAATCTTTAGATCACCACTTTATTTCGTACAAACCGGACTTTTATGAAGAAATATCGTTTGAAAATACTTTATTTTAAATCACTCTCCCCCTCAATCGAAGACCGTAGTCGATGATTGAGTGACTAAAGTTTTGATAAAATGAAGTGCGGTGATTTTCAAAATTAAGTCCAATTTATTTTCAAAACCAATATTTTTCATTTTTCAAAACAATATTATTTAAAAATTGTTTTAAAATGTTATCATCCACTACTTGTCCCGCACAAAGATACGTTAGGTGGTTGAGTCGCTTTTGTTGTTGTTGCTTTGGAGGTTTGGAAGAAAACCATCTGTCGAGTAGTGAGACTTTTACGTTGCATTTTTATGCCAACTCTTCATAGAGGTCAAATTAAGCTCAGTTTCTTCATTTGATGATGAAGAAAACCATCTGCTGATGCAGTGAGACCTCTTACGTTGCATTTTTTCATGTCAACTCTCCATGAAAGTCAAATTAAGCTCCGTTTCTTCATTTGTCAACCCAAGATATAGTTACCCTTTCCTTTTGGCATTTAATCATCTTCTATTGTGGGATCCCGATCGGGAACATTCTTATAATCCATGATATCTGCATACGTTAGTAGACATACAAACAGATATATGGTGGTCGACAACACCCAAACAGCAATCGACTAATAAAAGTCATTTCAACATATCAATCAGTTCATATAAGGCATGGGAATAATGTGTTCATTAAACTCTAATCATCTAATCCTAACACTCATATCCTAGGCACCTAGTCCTTCAACGTAGGTTAACATGTTTTACATTTAAGTATATAGGATAATTAGATAAGCCCGTTAGATGATATAAATTTGAAAACATTCTCCCCCTCAATCAATGACTCATTTTCCGAAAAGTTTAAAAGCGCTCAAGTCATTGATTGAGTTTGCAAATTTTATAAAAACTCGAAATGAAAGCAACTCGCTTTACCACCATTTTGTTAACACAAATATTTTTAAAGAATTTTAGAAGGAAAATATTTGAGTAGGAACAATGATCCTTGACATACTTTCCTCATTTTGTTTTTAGGATAAGTGCTCGAAATATTTGAAAATTGGTTTAGCGCAAGACTTTCCTTTCTTGAAGAACTGGTTGCTATCGAAAATAATAGCAAACCATGGTTTAAGCACAAGTTACAATCAAGTAACTTCAAGCCATATTTTGAGACATGTTTTGGAAAAGAATATTTACACCTCCTGCTCGAACTTCATCTATGGTCCGTGCCATTATTGAATGACATTTCTAAGACCGTAGATGTTATCGATACCAGAAGACATGTCTTGAAAAACAATATTTTTGGTATTTTCAAATTTTCTGATTTTTATGGGTTTTTGTTGGTTTTATATATTTCTATTTCCTTTTAGTTGGTTTTATATTTTTGTATTTGGTTTTTGATAAATATATACAAAGATAGAGAAGATGATATAGTTTAAGAGAATGATGATACGAGTACCGAGATAAGGATATCGAAAAGACGTCAGAGAAGATAGAATTCATCATCTCTCAAACTTCCACCACCAAAGCTTCGAGGCTCCGAATAGAAGATTTAACATGAGCCTTTGAAAGAGAGACTTTGGCGCCTTCCCCAAACCAAAAATCCATTAAATGAGCGATTCAAGCTCTATTTCAAGCTTGCCTTAGCCAGTGCACAAAGAAGCACACCATTATCATAAATCCACGCTCCTTTTAAGAACGATAGTCGAGATTCTTCGTTCGGGTTATATCATCAACAAGAACAAAGAACGTATCATCCCACTCATAAATAATCTTCTCAAATTTCATAACCACGAAGTCTCAAGCGATCCATTCCAAAAGGTTATCAAGAGACCACTTCCCCAAGTAGATGAATTGATGCGATCGGTCTCTTAGACTAGAGCTCACGAACCCGAATACACATATACCAAAACAGAGAAACTTATAACATCAAGTAGCAGATTAAGTCCGATAGCCAAAGAATAACCCCGATGTATACTTTTCTCCCCGATGATAGTGTATGAAGCTCAAGAACCCAAAGTACCGAATGCCCAAAGAGAATAACCGATAACATTGAAGTAGCAAGTCAATCACCGATTATCTCATGGGATGACTATCTCTGCGGATGTCACCCGAATAAGTGATTATATCTCGAATCACCGATTAAGCCCTCAAGTGAAACAGCTGAGCGCCCCCAATGTACACAATTCTCTCTCCCCTGATGATTGCGATAACATCGAAGTCATCACACAAATGTGTACCTCTTTTATCTTCAGAAACTGTCTTTCCATCTCTTCCCCCACATAGTTGGAATAAGAACACTAAACGCCATGAGACAAACATTGAGTTTCTCTGCGGTAATGACATTAGTCTTCCCGGGATATCTTCAATCACTTAGAAGTATTAAGCTCATCAAGTTTACTCGCGTTTAGATATGTGTCTCCTTCCCCTTGCTGGTTTTGATACTTCAGAATCAGCAACACACTATAAGCCCATGTACTTGAAATCTTTTGATATATGTGTCTCATTCCCCTTGCTGGTTTTGATACTTCAGAATCAGCAACACACTATAAGCCCATGTACTTGAAATCTTTTGAGAAGAACACTTTAAATCTTTGTGAGAATCAACTTGTCAAGAATGTCGCAAGTCTAATTAGGGATTAAATATGACTTTTCACTCTCCCCAATTAGTGCTCTCCCTAAACCGACAATCTTTTGATGAATGCTTGAATTAAGAAGAAGTCTTTAGAACGTTAAATGCAACTCGCCTTTAGTCTTCTAACATGTAGTAGAAATGTAGAACCGATCAGACTCGACCTTCTTCAAGATTGTCCGTTTGGGGAATAGATAGTTAACATCTTCATCTCACCAAAAAGCATTCCCCGTTAACTTACAAATAGCAAATCCCTTAACTCAAATCATTCCCAATCAAAAAGAACGTAAAGATGTTCATCAAGGAAATCAGCCCAAGAATTAGAAGCACTTTGTCTTTAATCAAAATTAACCCATGTGAAGATGTCAACCAACGGCCCTTAGAAGAAAAACTCCATGTAAAGATGACCCGATAAGAAGAAGCTCGGTTCTTACATGAGTTTGGAGCCGTTGACCATTTATTCTCGACGTATCAATCAACCATGCAAGTGAATTCACACTTTTCTCCCCTCAAGAATTGCATACGGAGTTGCCATTCTTGATTAAGTAGTAAAAATCATCCAAATGCATTCTATTCACACTTTTCTCCCTCAAAGGTAGCACATGATGTCGCCATCGTCATTGTAATGGAGCAAGTGGAATAAAAACAATCAACAAGAGTCCGGTTCACTTGATAAATTAGCGCATGGAAAAAGCATGAAGCATGTTTATGAGAATGGTCATAATAAGAAGATTTTCTTCTTCAAGATAATGCGCACCTGAAAAGTACACATTTCTTTTCTTAGAGTACAAGGCTTGAACTGTTGTGTTCAAACGTCATAAGAAGATTTCTCTTCTTCAAGATAAAGCACACCAAACGTACACTTTTCTTTTCTTTAGAGAACGAGGCTTGAACTGTTGTGTTCAAACGTCATAAGAAGATTTCTCTTCTTTCAAGATAAAGCGCACGAAACGCACACTTTTATTTTCTTTAGAGTACGAGGCTTGAACTGTTGTGTTCAAACGTCATAATCTCTCTTTTCATCTACTCTTGGCAAAACTTGTAATCACCCTATTATCATTCAAGAGGCTCTTTGTCGTGACGGTGATGGAGAAACCCAATATGATGAATTTGACCTTGAAGAAAAACAACTCGAACTCGTGACTTACACTTGCACATATGTAACAAAGAGCGGTGCCGAGAGTTCATCCTCCATTAAATCTATAAGTACTCTATACTCTTCATCCAACCAACCATCAAGTATAAGACGTACATCACATCTTGAAAATCCACAATTGAATGTGACACTGAGCACTACAACGTAACTCCTTAAAGTGATAGTTATTTTGTGGTGGTAAGAGCCTAATTCCCCCAAGTGGTAAAAGAAAAGGAAAAAGTCACCCAATAATAACGAGATTTCCAAGTCTTCGTTTTTGATAATAAGCTCGAACAAGGGTCTTGAAGAATATTCATCCAACCATCCCCGATACCTTCAGATACTAAGTACACTCGCCCGTGATATTTCACTTCAACCTCAAATAAATAATACTGAATTAACTCCGTTGTCACATCTTATGGTTAAAAGCTCAAATCTAGCCTCCTTTGACGTTTTAAGTGAACTATGATAATGGTTTTCATCCCGACCATGGTTAAAAGCACAAAACCCCGTAAAACCTTGTAATAACCAAACTGCCATGAAGAAAAACCAAGCAATCACCTAATTCATGAAGTACACCCTTTATCCCTTCTTTGAAGTAGAAACTGTAGCACCAGCATCAGATAAGACCTCGAAATACACTTTCCTTTCTCTAGGATGGTTCCATCATTAGGGATTTTACAATTCTATGGTTTAAACCGAGAAATAGTTTCTTTCATGGATTTTACAAAACCAAGAATAAACCGTAAGATAGATCCGAAAATGCACTTTACTATTACTAGGATGTTTCCATTGTCACGGATTTTACAAATCTATGATTTAAACAGAGAAATAGATTCTTTCATGGATTTTACAAAATCAAGACAAAACCGCAAACAATGTCGGCTTGAATGTGTAATGACAACTTTGGTTTCGTGAATATCTATTTTAGGGAACATGCAATGTTCTTTAACGGTTCATTCTCCATCATCAACAATTCTTTACCCATATGTAGACAACTTCACAAACCATACTAAGTCAAGTAGTATAAACTCCTTTTCCCGGAGGTTAACCAGAAAACAAAGTACACGTTTCTCCCCATGATGGTTTCAAACTTTCGGAAGCATCATAACGTGTACGACCATTTGTACTGAGAAGTTCATGTCATAAGCAAACATCTTGAAAAGTCATGATCGAGTCAAGATTCTTGAAAGATTTTGCTTAGACTGTGAAGTATCATTGACATTATGTGGCGTCGAATATCTTATGGGAATTGTTGAACACATCTCCTCCTTACACATCAAATGTCATCATCAAATTGCTTCAACAAATCTCCAAATTTCATAAATCTGATCTCATATTGAGAAGCCCATCTGACCGTCATCCGAATCCAAGCTTCATGGCCCAATGTTCAAATGAACTTATCAATCACTTATACTCCCGTTATGATAAATTTGAAATTGTAAATCAATCTCCAAATTGTATATCAACCTCCAAACGAAAAGTGTGATTTTTCCATTCAAACTCCAAAGCCCAAGTGAGGTCACCTACTTCAATAATCCTTTTCTCAAATATTAAGCTCAAGCCGTGAATTTGTATCCCTCCGTGAAAATTTTTCATGACCAAAAATACCACTCAATATACCATGATATCATAAAATTGTATCCAATAATTTTTTGATAAAAAAATTTCGGATAACAAATTTATAATACATTAGCCCACGTCCAATTTTATGCCAATTGACACACATAATTGTCAACCAAAGGCCCAATCAAAATTAAGTCCGATCCAACTAGAGTAATATTACTTATATCCGGTTATATAAGTGACTCTACCTAAAAATTAGGTCATTTATCACTAACCCTAATCTCACATTCAGAAAAAACGCCTCCCTCATCCAATTTTTTCTCACCAAATCTGCCTTATCTCTCCACATCTCAATCTCTCAAGACTTCAATCAATCAATCTCATAAACCCTTAATATACACCAGAGATCGAAACATCAAACACAAACATATTCGCAAAGAATCGAACCATATGAGCTAATTAAGAGGTCTCGCTCAAAGAAATTTTCAAGATCCCTTGTAGGTCTCGGTAGGTTGTACTTGATGTTTCATTTTTATTTTTGACAACAATCGAAACAAAGAGATGATTGAAACCTAATGGTTTTTGGTCATTCTTTCAATTTCGAATATTATCTTGAGGCTTTGACTTCGTACATAAATAGATCAATGATGATAAGGTTCCAAGAAAAAAATCTGAAATAGATGAAATCTTGACCCGTTTCTGAGATTGTTTTTAATTTAATTCGAGTCATCTTGTTGATTGAATGAGAGTTGAAGAGTGATTGTAGGGGTACATTGTTGAGTCTAAATGTAGATTTAGTTTTCGAATGGAATTAGATACAATCGAGTTTGATTTTTCATTTGGCACGCTTGACTGATAATGGTCTTGACTTGAAGTCTTGTTGAGTCGAAGGTATTAAGGTTTTGGTCAAGTCGCATAAGGTTTTTCATATCTGGTTTTCCTGTGTGGCAAGTCGCTTTTGACTTGAGTTGACTCAAAAGTCAACAAAAACACAACTCGCTTTTGTTTTAGTTTACACAACTCGCTTCCTGATTTTTTTAACAGAGTTAGAGACAAGTCGCTTTATGACCATAGACAAGTCGCTTGCATATTTTTGAACATTTCAAGACAAGTCGCTTTTAATTATTTTGACTCAACAGTCAAATAACCACAAATCGCTTCTCCAAAAACAGGTATATAAATCGCTATATAAAAAAAAGGACAAGTCGCTAGGTTTTTGACTTTTGCTCCGCCAAGTTTCCGACCATGTTTTCCGATCATCTTCATAGCGCACCCGAAAAAACTTGCATAAAACCGCTTTTTTGCTCGGTTTGACCACATTTGACCAATATAAGAAAAGCATATGGGTATTCGGTTTGGACAAAAGATATGATGATTCAAAACCAAACCAATAACCTTTAACACGTTGGACAAGATTAAAAAAATCACAAAAGATAGTATACAAAATTGTTTGGACAAGAGTTGACACAAACAGATATGTTAAGCTTGAAGAAACCATATGACTTTTGACCAAACCAAGGATACATAACAAAAACGTGTATAAACTGTTTATCCCAAAGATAGAAAAAATATTTTTCGACCAAAAAGTACAAAACCGTTTAAAACATGATCCAAAACCACAATAAATCAACACAACACAATAACCTTGGCTGTGGTACCATTTGTTGGATCTTAAATATTGTGTTATAGATGATTCGGGTGGCTTTGGATGGTGATGAATCAAGTATGCCATGGTTTAGAGAGAGAAAGAGATGAGAGGGTGTTCTTGTTAGAGAGTTGTAATACAAAATGCAAGGTTAGATTATGAAAGAAGCACCACCTTTCCCTTAGTGGGAAGGGTATTTATAGTTACAAACTAAACGACCTCTTGACGGCCTGTGGATCAGGTATACATTGGGTAAAGACCCGTCCTTCCTCCACTGTGTTACACTAAACTAAACTACGCTACAAACTAACTAATTAACTACTAAATAACGTAAATAACGACACGTCTACGAGCTAACATATGCTAGACCATAATTGGGGTGACCGACACTTTAACATGAAATTTCCAATTCCTAACAATTCTCTTGATATATTTGATTGTGACAATGTTTATTGATAGTGGTTGCTTGTTAATTATGGTGCATTGTAGTATTGGTTAAGATTTCACACGATTAATAAGATCAAGTACATCTGTTGAAGAAAAAATTCCAACAAACCGGTTTTAGAATAGAATCACGAATCAAAACAAGTTCAAAGAATTCGATAAAGGGTTATGATCCCTTAATATCGAGTGATACCAAGACACATACGATTATTTAGACTCGAACATTTATTAAACGTGCACCGGAAAAGAAGGTACAAATAACTCTCATTGTTTGATCTCTATTTATAAAGAATGAAGTGGAGAACCTAATCCTTGGTGAACAAGGAATATACAATTAAAGATGTTAGGATATTTCCTAATATAAGACTAACCTCCTTAAATTTGATTTACACTACAACTAGCTCCCCTAAACTTATATCATAACTATTACACATTAATATTCTAACAATTTCCATCTTAGTGTTGATAGTTAGCCTTCTCTGATACGCAACAGCTTCAACTAGTGTTAGAACCTCATACGGGTGACCGCCTTCGTCAAGGCACCAGTAGCATCACCCGTTATTAACCTTAGCTCAAATTTTGACCATGTAGAGTCCCTTTAGCCATGTATCCTCCTTCACTTCTTCACTAAGTGTCAAATATTTCGTTTCAGTTGTTAACAAAGTCATCATGTGATACAATATAGCTTCCCAGCTTACTACACATTCATGTATCATAAACATATTTTATATGTGATGTATAATATATAATAATCATGATATATATTATAGTTTATTTCATGTATTTGTATTAGATATGAGATAAGGTAATTTTTTTCGTGAGTTAAAATTTTAATTGATATATTGTTTTTGGTCGTTCATTTGAACCCGGGACATCGTACACTTAAAACAAAAGTGTTTGTCGCAATTTTAAAATTGTAATTATCATAATTTAGAGTTTAAAGTTATATTAAATAATTATTTTGATATATATGATTTATTAGAAGTTTAGAAAGATATATATGCAATTACGAAGTTTTAGAAAAGATATGTATGCAATTATTAAGTTAAGGGGGGATATATATGCAATATTTAAACTTTTGAAATGATATATATATAATTATAAGTTTAAGTTGAATATATACGCAATTTTAAACTTTTGCAAGGATATATATGCAATCCCCCGAAACAAAAAGTGTACTAGTCAATAATATAACTAAAACAAAGTTGTTTATAGAAACATGCATCTAGCAAAAACGTCCATCTATATTGCGGGTTTTTTCTTTTGTAAAATCAATTTGACTCGGTTGTTGAACCAACGACTCGGCCGAGTCAATCCGAAATCCGGGTTTTAAAACATTGATTCCATGTTTCAAGTTAACTGAAAATATCAAGTATTAAACTCGCATGTACACACGACTTAATCAAAAAGAAATGATTGACACACTATCATTTTTTATGGCATCCTCCGATATACGGCCAGTTAAAATATGTTGTATATAAAATACATATATCTAACGCATACAATAAAGTGTACTACTAAAAAAGGTAAATGTGTACAGTGTACACCACCTCAGAAGCATAAAATACTTGTACTGTATCATCCGTATATATTTTTGCATAGCCGTTGCCTTTCAAATTTCAAATCACATCTCTTCCAACCCAAAATCAAATTAAATCTTTTAAACCTCATCTGAAAAACCAATGACAAACACCACAATCCAAACACCCAAATCGACCCGTTGTCGCAGAGATGCCAACTGCACCTGTGAAACATGTCTCGCTAGCATCAACGCCACTCTCGACTTAATGCCAACTTCACTCACTAAACTCTCTTCTTCCAAAACCGCGAAACCATCACCGCCTGTAACGCCTCTTTTCTTTAACCCGTCAACTGTCTCGACTCCAAGATCCGAGACTGGTTCTTGTCTAGAGGCTGATGTGAGGAAAAGGAGTGATTTTGAGGTCAAGATTGAGAAAAAGAAGATGGGTTTTCGATATGGGCTAATGATGATGAAATGTGTTGTGGTTTTGTGCTTGGCTTTTGTTGGGAATATTGGGATTAAGTTTGTTGGTGAGAGGGTTTTAAGGACGAAGTTTTCGAGTGAAATTGTGAGGGATTTGAGTGAGAAAGCGTTCGGATTTGATGATATGGAAGAAAAGTTACGGTTTTTGAATAGTGAGATAGGGAATCTTGTGCAAGAAGGTGGATTTAGGAACCCGAAATGGGAAATAGTTCAGGTGAGTTGTTAGATTGTATGTTATATCGGGGTGTTTGGGTTTGCTTTTTAAAGAAGAATATCATGTTTTTTGTAGGTGCGCGTTGCGCCATTGGTAATGGGATTAGTGCAAGTGTTTTGTTGTTCGTTTTAGACGCTCAAAAGGGTTTATGTGATGTATCAAAAAACAATGTGTATATGTTCTCTGTGTGTTTGAGATTGCGTTTCTAAACCAGGTTCAGTTTCTTGAAAATGTGTTTTGTGCCTTTGGAAAAATTGGAATTCATTTGATGTATGAAAATGTAAAAAGTTGTTTAAAGCGCAATACCAAACTCCCCTTGTGTGTGTGTGTATGTTCTTTGTGATCGTGTGATTAATAAGTTGTAATTATATGTTTAGGATGGTTTGATCTTGAGATCTCGTTGTCGACTATATCAATCTGGAATTGAAGAAGTGAGTATATGGGGATGGCCTTTGAAACTGCGGTTTGCTTACAACTGAATTTGATTCAAGATCTTTCACTATCTTGTCAGGAAGAGTAACTCAGGTATATACTAGTATTAATTTTTATTTGATATGAAGATCATATGACATGGGCTTACTTGATACTTGTTTATATTTTGGCAGTGGTTGAATGGGGAGTCAAGTAGTTTGATCAGAAATGCAAATACTTCATGGGAGCAAGGAAAATGGAGTTCATCAGTGTGGCGTTTAGATGAAAACACTTGGATTCTTGAGTATAAACAAAGCTTTGTGTTTGAAAACACGAGACTATTTTGGTCGGCAACTGAGTTTGTGAAGTTTAAGATGATGAAAGCATTTCAATGGGTGAAGGACTTGCAGAAATCTATCGATGGTAATTACATAGCTCCCACATGAGAAGACTTTTAACTCTGTTTTGCTCATTAGAAGTTAGAATTAACCATCTTTGCATAGGTCTTCGTTAGAATTACATAGCTCTCACATGATGTATTCAGTAGTTTAGTTTTTAAGTGTTCCCTTTAGAAAGATTTTAACAAATGTACTAGTTAGATAATTTAGAGACTACCAGGGTATAACTAGTACTGATATTTATATATATATATGTTTATGATATAAGCAAACAGCAACTAAGAACATATTATTATTTTACAAGCATAGTTATGAACTGAATAAGTAAACGATACAACTAAACATCAAAAAAAGAATAAAAGAACAAAGAAAAGAAAAGACTACACAGTAACTAAAGAAAGATAAAGCATCCATCGACATTCGAAGATGCGAAAGCAATGATTCGCATCATTGCTTGGAGTTTGGGGTGAGACATGGAAACGAAGGAATTGATTGCAAGATCAACTTCCTGCTGCTTCTTTGTCCCATGCCGCCAGAGTGTGGAGGTGACACTCTCTTGCTGTTTGGTGAACAAGATTTCACACCACTAATTGGAGATTCGTTGTTTCCTTCAAGAATCTCGGGTATCTCATTTTCACCAACTGTCTGTAATTGCTGATTTTCGACACCTTTGAAAGGATTTAGTGTTCCAAACCTTTGGCTAGACGATGATCCTTTGATTGCTAGAAAAGATCTTGGTGGTTTGCCCTTTGAGGATTTTACCAATGCAATAGATTGTCTGCCATTACCAATTTAAAGATATGATTAATCACTGAAACTAACGGTAGCAATTTGACATGTTTAAATTTGCGTGGGTCAAATTTGGATAATGTTGTATCTCTAATGGGATAAACTTTCGGATTGTAACTAATAACGAAACCGGAAAAACATATGAGCCAGACAAGTTACATTTTGACCCGTTGCCACCTATAACTGGCCTGGTGATATGGATGCTATCAGCTCCTAGTAGAAGGTGGCCAAAACCATGGAAAGCTAAAACCACAAAACAGTTTTGTTGCTTTTACCTGCCAAAACGTGAAGGGCTTGCAGGAGTAGCAGAAATCGGAGTAGCAGAAATGTGTTCAGTTTCACTGTGCAATACCATCTGCAAACTTCCATCACTCCCAATCCCTTCAGACTCGTCTGCAGGATTCACTTCTAAATCCATTTCAGAGCCTATAAAAGCAAACCTTGAGTTATATCCACCATAAACCGACTTCATTAATATCACATAAATGAAGTCTACTAGCTTTACTCAAAGAAGTTACTCCCAAAAGCATGCTTACCATCCTTGCGACCAAATGTGTTCTTACAACCTTCGCATCTGCAGTTGATGGAGCATCCAACGCCACCCTTTAAGAAGAAACCAGATAACCAAAATTAGATAATTTATTTATGAATAGATCGACTCAGGTTATCTCATCTCTAAAAAGTCAACAGGGATCAAAGGTTTTATTCAGATAACATAATTCATGAACTAATATTTGACTCGCTAACTATTTACAAAAAGTTGAAAATAATTGAACAAAAGTCTCCCGGGTCACCCCATCCATTTTTGCACTGTACCAGTATTACCCAGTCTGACAAGTTACCCAACAAGTCAGACCCGCCCATTTTGCTAGGTCTGCACAACACTAACACCAGACAGTACAGCAAGCGGTAAGCACCTGATAGCATTCACAGTATTTCTTGAGGCAACCAGATTTTTTGCAATTGCATCCCCTTTTATGTCGTGCGGAAGCTGGAGTGTTGTTCAATTCATCCTGTATGAAGAAGAATAATCATAAACACGTGTTTACATTCAACTTTTGTGTTCACAAATATCCAATATAATATTAAAATGTGAGACAAACCTCTTGCATTGGATCAGCGGTTTTAATGACCTTAGGAGCAAATGCAAGAGGGTTATGGATTCAATCTGCTTATGAGTTGTAAGCACTGTATCTTCATGTATCGCTTGTTGAAACAATCGTGACATGAACATGGTTCCACGAATAAACACCGCAGCAAAGCATTCACAGTAACTGAAACAAGTAGTAGTTCAAAAGTGAATTTCAAAGTTAGAAAGCACATACAAAAACTGTCATCCCTTTATACAGAGCTTGATAGAACTTACAGCTTCAAACACTTTGATTTCTTACAGTTGCAACGCTTGCAAGCCTCGCCATCTCCAGCGTCTGATCTACGCCTGTAAATTACATCAAATGTCAAACAGATAAAATCAATGACATTTACAAATGTAACGTAGGGTGTATTTGGATGTATTTTTTGAGAATCGAAATAAAAGAGTCAGCTCTAATATAACATGGTGCAGGAGATAATATGTGTATGTGTTTCTGCTACATGCAAGTGTAATAATCACATTTTGTAAAAGTGAACGTTTATAAATACCAATTATATTTACAAGAGATAAATATAAAAAGGGTATATATGATATTTTGTTATGCCCATTATTAATAAGTTTTATTGTAACTACTATCAAAGTGAACAGTTGAACACTACAGGAATGTAGGTAACTTGCCTCTTCTTTTTCGGGCTAGTTTGACTTTGACTTAACTCTTCACTAATTACAAAATTTAGAGCTTTAGATGCATCTTCAGCAACTAGGAGTGAATTTTGAGCAGGCCCCATGTCGTTCTCCAAAGAGGGTGCATCAAGTGTTGCCAATGCCATTGAACCATAAATACCGGAAGGATGTCCAATTATAAGTTGTCTAGTAGAGCCAGAGCTTTCATGCTTAACTTTTTGATCCACTAAATTTGAAGCAATGGCATTTAAATGTAGACCAATTCCTGGTAGAATACATCGAGAGGAATCATTTCCGCGCTTAATGGAGGTAAATTGTTATCATTTGGAAGAACAGTTTGATTGGATTCTGATGTATTCAACGAACTGCCATTTGAGCTATCTTCGAAGTGCTTCCTTCGAGACCCTGACATCTCAAAGACTAGACAACGTCTTCTCATACCACGAAACACATTTGGACCACCCTGCAGTCATGCAAATATAGCACAATAAAAGTTTATACCAATTTGTTAATGATATAAGAATTAGAAATGCAATGGAACCTGTATGTGTCATCAAAATATTTCTTTATTGATTTGAACTAGACAAACTTGATTTTTACCTACTAATTGCTGCAAGATGGACAGATTGGGTAAGGTCACAACAGGTTTGGGCTGAAACAGGTTATTTTATGCATCGAAAAGGGTTTGTCAGGTTGAGTTGACTTGTAAACACACTTTTGTCAAGAAATTTAATCAAAAATATTGTAGTATTAGTTGTAAATAGCATTATATTGCAAATTTACAATAACAATCTAAATCTAAATCTTAAAACAACGCTTAAAGTAGTAAAATATGCATTAGAAATAGAGTTTAGGTGACTTTCAACCCGTTGACTGATTTGGCTCCGCATTGAGCTAAATATTATGCTTTAGAAATGGGTTGAAACTACCATGAAAAGCCATTTTGCCAATTCGTAAATAATCAATATAAGACTTCTAAGCATTTATTCCATGAAAGCTCGTAAATGAAGAATTTGTGCCGATCTAATCAATTCAAGTAGCTATGGTACTAATGTATGAAACAATAGTTTTCATATAATATCACATGAACAGAATAAAACTTATACCTCATCTGCATCCTCCACTGGCTCACCGACCTCAAAATTGTTCAAAGTGCTGTCAGCCGTTTGATGATTATCAGGTGCACCATTCATACCATCATTCTTTTCTGAGGGATTGTTATCTGTACCATCGACTTTATAATCTGTACAATCTAACGTGTTTTGACCAGAACCTTTGTATGGCACCATCTCACTAGGTGAGTTAAAATTAAGCAACTCTGAGGCATCAGATATCATACTGTCCCAGTCACATCCCGTTGCTTCTTTACCATGATGAAGTGCATCAATCCCTTCAATTTCTCCTTCAATTCTTAGAGAACCATCTGCAGAGACGTTGTTAATGAAAGAAGCAGATGATGCTGATGGACCCACCATTTTTAACGTATTCATTGTGTTGAGGCTAACAGGATCATAGCTCAGTTTACTTGATTCAAAATTTGAGCACCCATTTAATGGCACAGCAGAGGTTTCGTTATTGGAATCACTGGGAATGAAATCCGTTTGCTGCTTTGACGAGTTTTGATCAGTGTTTAAATTCCCTTCAATGGTTTCAGCTTTCTTTGCGTCCTCAGACGTAAGTTCAGGTTTTAATGGGTCCAGAAACTGGTGCCTGGATGAAACAGTTAACAAAAAATTTAAGCGATAGAAATCTATGGGGTGTTTATGTGTAATTTGAAAGTGATAATGTGATAGTATTAAATAAAATGACCAAACATGACATTCGTGAAATAAAGAGCAGTGTTTTGTGAAATACAAGTGAAACCTTCCAAATTAGGTAACTATGTAATTTCAGTTTATCCAAAAACGGGTTATTTGACCATTAAACACATAGATAATCAAAAGCATGACTTGTTTGTCCAAACATTAAGAATGATTATCAAATTAGCAGTACAAAATGTGAACCGAAACACATCTTAAATGAAACAGATTAAGTGCAATATACCTTCTTAAGAACTTTGAGTCTCTGAGAGAGCTGACATGAGGTGAAGTGAAAACAGATGGAAGTGATGCAAAACTTAGAGAGCTGAACGTCTGAGTAAAGTGCATAGACTTCACTGGTTTTATAGGTGAAAGACTGTTGATATAATTAAAGACCGGCGAGTCCTGCAAAGAAACAGCAAAACGCTTCAATAAAACAACCAAATTAACAAATTAAAACGCTTATCTAATAATCATTTAACAAAGTATCGTTTTGTTAAACAAAGTCACAATAATCAGTTTAGAGTTGGCAAAAACAAATTATGAATCTGATTTTAATTAAGGTCAAAATGAGCAGATTTGAAGAAGCCAATAAATATTCGAAGTAAAAAACACTTCTCGTTGTTCTGACATCTGCGTAATTTGACCCGAAACAATCAGAATCATAATTTGCAATAGTCAAACACCACAAGTCAACACTCAAAGAAACCAATTTTAGTAACCTTAAACCTATTAAAACCAAAATCACATATCAAGCACACATTTTTACAGCATAATCCCATAAAACTAAAAAACACGTCTTCATAGATCTTAACACCAAACTGTCAAAAACATCAAAAACTACAATTGACCCAAAAAAACCCTAACCCTATAATAACTCACAGATCCCATACAATCAACCCCCAAATCTTAACCAAAACCCTAAAAAACACAAAATTGATCAAATCAAACTCAAAACAAAACCAATCAACAAAAAGATTACATTTCCAGACACCCTTTACAAACCCCACAAAAACCCACAAAATTTTTCCAAACCCAATCACCAAAAACAAAATCTTTAATTCAATCAATTTTTTATAAAAACCCTGAAAAAAACCCCTAAAAAAGTTCACCTCAAATTTAGATAAAGGATTTGCAATCTGGGTTCTTTCAGGAGTATCCATTACAACAATACCCTTTTCAGATTCTTCATCATTTTCGCCATTAACGACACTAATCATCTTCATTAAACTACCTTAAACACTGTCGGCTATTATCTTTTTTTTTTTTTTTGTGGGTCAAAATGAAAAGTGAAATAAAGAAGATGAAGAAGAAGATTAGATTTAAGAATAAGCGGCAAGGGCGGGAAAAAATAAAAATTTTATATCTTTTTTTTTATTTTACTTGATATAATGAACAAAAAAAAACATATGACCCCACACACTTACTCTCTTACTCACTCACTTTACACATAGTTATAAAAAGAAATGTGGTAAAAAAAATGTTTATTTATTGTGGTTAAAGTAAAAGGTAACGTAAGTGCTAATGATGATGATATGTAATTAGTAATTAATTAAGGGTGTCAGATTTTATTGCATATTTTTACCTTTTTTAGAAGAAGATTAATTAGTGTTTTTTTGGGTTTAGGTTTTTGGTTAATGCGATTCTTTTTTTGTTATTTGTGTCTTGTCATGTAATGCATTGGTTTGATTTTTATTGTCGGGTTTTGTTTTTTTACCAGGTTTTTTGTTACTTGTTTTGGATGACGGGTTTAATCAAGTCAATCTAACAATTTAGACCATAAAAGATTTAAAGGAAAAAGTTTATAATGAATTTGATTATTTAATCGCATAAAGTCAGTGTTTTCGACTTTACTTTTTGTAGTTATAGTGTCAACTTTCAAGTTTAATCCTTGTAGGCTATCAGTTTATTCGTTTAGATATCGTAGATAGGCGTTGGGCGCATCCAATCTTTCCTTGTATGTTAGTAATAAGTTATACATTGTTAGTTAGTCTTCAACTCTTTTTGTCGTGCGTGAATTCCAGCTCTTTCATCGTGTGTGAATTAGCACACTTTTAGACCAAAACTATTGAAAACGTTCCTTAAAAGGTAAACCTATGACAATCGATGATTGTGATGGCAATAGTGTTCAGATGCATAGTTAAATGGTTGTTTAAGAGGATAACTTTGTGAATATGGCCGATTACGTTTTTAGCATGAACATACACTTTATTTAACAGGTCCTTGGGTTGGTCTGATCGTGATGTTACATATATTGCAGAGTAAAAGTCGTTTATTATAACTATTTTGAGAGTTTGTGTTATTACATTATATCTTGTATATATAATCACACAAATGGAAGAATTAATATTTTTTTATATTCAATTTGAATATGAGAATAATTTTGAGTATTTTTGTTCTATTGCGTGACATTTATATTATTGAAAATTAAATTTCTTCTCATAATAAACCCAACATTTATACGCCTATACTACATTACAAAGCATTTGAGACCTGCTAAATAAAAAAGTATTAAAAATTTTAGCCTACACACTTACTTATTATGAAATTGTGTTAGTTACAATATAGTAGCATTAGTTAAAACATTTTAAAATACCTTTTCCAAACATGTTTTATAAATAAATAAATAAAATATAATGCGATTTAAAATAGAAGAAGAAAAAAAAAAACTTTTAGTTCTTTTTGGGGTAAAAAACTACCATAATTCATGTTTTTAATATACAACCATATTCTAATGTAATTAATTGAATGATTAATGATATTTGTAATAAATGATATCTTATATTTGAATTCTTTTACTATAGTTACATTATGTTTTCGATATTATAAAATATGCACCCACTGTTAATAAAACTAGCGAAGTCTTCACAGACGCTATGACTTTCATGAATAAATATTACTATACTACGGTCTTATCATTGATATTTTAGATGTGTGTAGAGATATAAAATGGTTTGTACAGATTTATATAAGAATGCATAGTTATATGTTTTAATAATCATTATCGATAATAATGATCTTTAATAGCTTACATTTTTAATAATTGATTCAGAAATGATATGAAAACTGCATTTATAATATATTTTTTTTATTTATTAGTTTTATAATAAAAATAAAAATAAAAAATTAAAATAATAAATTTAAAAAAAAGAAAAAAAATAATATGTGAATTCTATTTTGATGATGTGTGACTCACGACCTCTAATTTTCAAATAAATCATGAGAATATCCCGATAAAAAATACTGTAAGATGAACTTGACAGGAGCCCTTTTACACGTCCCACAAGTTTTACATGACTCGTCCATCTTTTGCCACATGTTGTATATTTTATTTCTAAAAAACATTGTAACATTTTGCTTATTTTGATTTACTTGAAATGATAATATTGTTTTCATAATTATTTGTTTACGTAAATTATCAAACAAGTCAAATATAAATAGTATGTTTCAGTGGAAACATGTAGAATTTATCAAAACTTGCCCAAAATATCTCCAAACGCTAACAAACATCAAAATTACTATCATAATTAATCACGTTTTTGTCTTTTCTAAGAAAGGAAGACATACTAATTACATTAATTATGTTTGACAACACGAATTATCATGGTAAGTCGTAACATATCTGAAATGAGAATGATACTAATGCTTAAAAATATTTAAACGATACGCTTAAAACTATGTGATAAAATTAATTTGTTTCAGAAAAAGCGAGTCTTATTACAATCAATAAACTTCGACACATACTTTTAAGCGTATTATTAAATAAGTTTTAAGATGCATATCATTCTCATATAAAATTGCTTATTATGACATGTTAACTAACTTGCTTACATATTTGTTTTGCCATTTTTAACTACTCCATTATTTTACCCAAAAGAAAATAATATAAATTTGTCAAAACTAAATCAGTAATCAGCACAAGATCATTTCACGAACAAACAATCAATAACGAAAAAAGCATTTATAATTTCCGTTTATCTCAAGAAAGGTAACATCTACTTTATTGAGAATCACTCTTATTAATATTTAGTAATATTTGACCTTTACTATTATTTACTAGTATACATAAATTGACTTTAACGATTTACGTTTTGTTTGTTTTGTTGTTATTAAGTGGTTGTTTCATGTATTCGTCGTTTTTATCTCCTCTTAATTTGTTTGTTATACGGATATTTTATATTTGTTGGAATCTATATATGTGTCAGTTGCAACAACAAAGATACAAAATCTTTGACATTTTCCTCTTGAACAAAAAACATCCATGTTCATAGCTTCAGTTTTAAGAAAAATATTAAATTTCTTCATATGGTTTATTAAACCATAGATATCGTGAACTTTAGCTTTTAATCCACATTATTAGTCACTGATCATTTGAACCAATTGTCAAACAGTACTCAACCAGTCAAACTACATGCGTTCCAAAACGAATAAAAGTACTCAAAATACAGAACAAGTTAGACTTTTATGGTAATGATAGAAAAAGATATATAAACATGTCTACAAAAGTCAGCAAAATATATCGAAATATAAAACATGAAAAAAAAAAAAAAAAAGGATACTTTTTTTACACATGAGAAATGAGCAACCAAATGCCTATGTTTGTTACACTTTACCTCTTTACTTCACTAGACCAAGTCAAGCATGGATCACAAGTTTGTTATGATGTTTTAGAGTATGACATCATTCTATGAACATTTAAATAAAGTTAAAGAACAATTACCTTGCGAAAAAAGTGCAATATCTACTTTAGTGAGAAATCTTTGAGGATTATAAATATTACTATTTGACATTGAATAATAATCCAAATCTATCAAAAGAAGAACTTGACACCCAAATCCTAGTTAATATCTTTTCTACACAGTTTACATTTCACTTTTATACATTCGAGGAAAATTGAAATGAAACATTAGAAAAAGCATTTTTATGGGAAAAAATAAAATGAAGGACACACATGGTAATTTTTTTTTCCATGTGAGCTAACCACGGGTGAAAGTTGTATGAAAACAAAGCATAGTAAGTACACACATAAAAAGTCAATATTTGGTGTGGAAAAACAGTGTTTGTTCGGTTTAAGTGTATACCAACTTATGATATTTATGTTAATAATTGACATCAACGCTAAATTAATAATTGAAAGCTACACTATACATATAAAACTCTCACGAGACGATGTAGTGGGTCATATCTTAGTCTAAGTAATAATGTAAATTAATCATCAATTTATGGGGACTAGTAGAACATTAACATTTATCAATCCAAACAATATGTGACCTAAGGAATTTACCAAACCAAATGGGACAAGTAACAAGTTGGCTGTATTTCATCACGTCACTTCATTTGTTTGAAAGTGTTTAACAGTAACACTGAAACCTAGTTTTATATGCACAGATGGTCGTGTGTGCTCCGTCACCCCAAGGGAGACGCTTTTCCTTTTGTTACACCTCGGATGAGAACGCGTCCAACCATGGTTGTTTGCAAGGACTCGGTCGTATACTCGACCGAGTCGTGTAAGTTTGTGATGTGTGTGGGTATTTCATTTTGATATTTTTTGAGATGATTGCAGTCGCTTTGTTACACTCAATTGATCATGAAAAAATTGTAAAGAAGGAAAGCTGAGTTACCGCTGAGTGACGAATGCGGTCACATGTGCTCAGCTGACCGTTTGCTCTTATAGTTATTGTTGTTCTAGCTTGACACGTCACAAAAATCCAAAGAGAATTTGGTTATATATTTTTGGACCTCTTGTCTAGAGTTGAGACCACTAAACAAATTAATGACAGGCAAGCATTCATTGAAGATCACGAGGGTAATGCAAGCAAAAGCGTTCGGCCTTAAATAACACAAATTTTGGGGGTAAATACTTGCAATCAATACCTACCAAAATTCATATGGCACATTAGACAGTTACAGTACCCACCATCTTCTCTTGTCAAGTCGATATGACATGGTACAGTGACAACTACCTTATATGATCGTAATCTGCGCACTAGCACATGCGCGAAGACGACTTAAGACAATGCGTGCTTACTTAATAAGATATTGAATTCACATAAAATTTTAGACAATTGTCTTTTATACGAAGTCACGATGATACTTTTGTATATATCAATGAAGTTGATAATAAGTTTTGGTGGTAATTAGAAAAAGTTACTTGAAACAATAACTATGGTTTAATGTAATCTCTAGATATTCATGGATACATACATTGGTAGCCATGTGCCATGAGATGACAATTATGACCAGCTTATAGGTTGATGAAATGATTTGGGTTATGTTTTGCTTTCAACAAAACACATTTTATTAAAAAATATATTATTATTAGAGCTGCGAAAAATAGATGGAACCTGTCGGGAACGAAACTAGGGTAGATCTCGGAACATTTTTAGATTTTTGCCGTATGTTTTTCCACATAATCGTCAGTTTTTTCTAAGTATCAAAAGCTTGTTAGTAAGAAGAAAAATAAGAAAATTCGGCTGGAAAAAAAACTTCAATTTTATGTCACAGCCAAACAGACATGGAAATCTGTGACCAATTCATTATCTGCTCCACGCCTATATGTTAGGCCAGTCGTTAGATTTGATGCGTTAAATTGATCAACCGAAATTGGAAAAAATGGTCGACATATTGTACTGAATATAGGTAATTAGGTAGAGTGACAATGATGTGACAACAACAACTTCTGCTATTGATGAATTTAATAACAACTTTGCACCAAAATTATCATCTACAACGGGTACTATATGAAAGTACAACTCATTTCTGACCCCTATGGCCCTATCTATTAAAAAGCAAAACCTACCATAAGTCCATAATGTGTTAAGGGAGCCCATGTGTTAATGTAGCCCTGTAATTTGACACTCGAACCAGCCTCCATTTTTTTTATGAAAGAATTGGTTTGTTATAGTAGATTACTATTTTCCTATAAAAAGTCTAAGCTAATTTTATAACACGTACAATTTTGTGAGAGGGATTGAGGTCGAGTGCATGCCATCCCTCGGTGACTCCACATCCTACCAGCCGATAGAAGAGATATACCGAAATGTCCATAGAGTAAGAAATATTAGGTTCAAATTTAACGTATGTTTGACAAGCCTTATCTTCAAGGGATTTTTTTTTTAATCCCAAACATACTCAAAGATGCGTAAATTGAATACATTTTATGAATAGTCTCAATATAAGTCAATCACCAAACCTAATATTTTTATGTTAAACGCGAGCTAGTTTTATTGAATCGTTTGCATTTGAATAAATAAGTAGCATGTATATATCATAAAGAAAAAGCATAACTACATATCTGGAGATGGCAAAAAAATCGGTACCTGATGGGGACCCGATTCCCAAATTTAATTTGACTGGAGAATCTCCAAGTTGACCGGGGATGAGGAATCCCCAAAATATGAAACCGGGGATGGGGATAACATAAATCCCCAACCCCTACCCGAATTCCGATCTTTTAGTGTATAAGTATGTAGAATTTATATGTTAGATCCATACTCGATTAATTTGTATATGTATATGTATATATGTTTATGAGTATCGACTTGTATATTTATATGCATATGTGATATTTATAATCAAGAATCTTTAGAATTAGAAGTATAAGCACCAACAACTAATATTACTTAAATATGTTGTCCGAATACACACATATGATACATATTGTTTTTATATTATATGTGATGTTACAATGCTTATGATGCTTTAATGTTGAATTAAAATTGTAATTAATCCAACTATGTGTAATTTTAGTACGTTTGTTGAGCATTTTATGAGTCAAAATGCTTTATATTTTCGACGAGTTGGTGGGATTTTTATGTTATTTCATAAGGGTGTAAAATCCCCAAATCTCCGATCCCCATTAGGGACGGGGATGGGGATGTAAAGCAATTCCCCGATGGCGATGAGGACGGGGATGGGGATGAAAAGTGGAAACGGAGATGGGGATGGGAAATACAATCTCCGACATTCCCCGACCCATTGCCATACCTAGAGGCAAGACATATATGTAGTGAATATGGTGGTAACAACTTGATGAATATAATATAAAAACGCTATACACAAATTATATTACATATTTGTGTTTGATTTATGTGCAACTTATGTGCAGTCAAAACAAGTAAGATTGATGTTAAAAAAAAATGTAAAATTAATCTATATGTAGTGTTTCTAAAGACTAAAGAGTTGTGATCCGACATAGTTACATTTAGTCGAGAAACCATATCACCTATGCTTTTAATAGTAGTTGACATGAGGTAATTCCCAGTAGTTTTGTGTTGTTTGGATAACTGTAAAATGGTATTTTCTCAACTTGATCTTATAAAATGGTGAAATTAACATAATAAAATAATCATATGAAAAAAGGTCGAATATAGGTTCCGTTATAAGTGACATTTTGACCATAAATCCTAAACTCCAATTTATGTTACCCATTAATACATACGAAAGGCATTTATAGAACTTACAAAGATAATCTAAATACATCAAGTTCATAATTTATATTGAACTCGGCAATACCTTATTCTTGTCTTTTTCAAATAATGATCCAATGCATCGTAGTCACAAAATCCTATAAAAAAAAATTAAAATAACAATTATGCAATTAAGGAAACTGATTACCTTATTATCCTTGAAAATTAAATATCGGCCATTGGAAATCTCATCATATATCTATAATAAAAAAAGGTGAACTCATTGAAACACATATCTATAATCATATAGATGTTTGATGCTTGATATCCAATTGTATAAAATTTAAATGGACCTATGATATTCGTAGTGGCACAATGTTATACTTAGTTAAGGGAATTACCTCAGACTTTCTATTTGAGGATGTGACAATGTCCTTAGGAATCATTCATATTCCACAAATCATGTTATCACAATCCACCATAATAGAACGAACCTGCAATTGCCATTAGAATTTGAAGTATTTTACAATCAAAATATATTTTTTCAAATGGAAGCATAAAAATATATTACCTCGGTTAATGTGTCATTGCTTATGATTTTAGACTACACGTATGTTGCATCAAACAACCTCTGTCACAATAGTGTAAAAGTCGCAAGTGAATTACGTATGATTCCGAAAAACTGTTTATCACCAAGAGATGCAAGAAGAGTTCAAGTTTAGAGTATGCTAATGCCTGAAGTAGGCACATCCTTGACTTTGCACCTTAGTTAACTTTCCTTTGTATGTCTAAGCACTCCCGATCTAATCAAGTAGCATCTTATCCCCTCCTCGCCGCCACCGACTTTGTCCCAATTTTGTTTGCATTAAAAATAGAAAAGTAAATGAGAAATAATCATTGACTATAAATTTAGTATAAAACTATAATATAAAATCATGTTTCACCTTTAACTGATGCAATAATAAACAACAACTTAATGTCTCCATTAAGAGTATTTTGAACATCCATTTGTGCCATTTGATATCACTCCGACCTATCATGTGTCAACAATTAACAATCAAAATTTATTAAATCTATGACATACATTCACTATGAAATTTAAAGAAATCAAAATAGATTTTGACACATATTTTCTTGCATTTCTCTATACTCCTCTTGTAAGTTGTCAGAAAAGCTTAGCCATGTTTCTACCCACAAACAAAAGAGATTTAGTCAGCTTGAGTTAGTTCTTGTATCCATATTTTAGTTATAACAAAACTAGTACTTATGCAAGTTGATTTGCACAATATCACCACTTTTGCATTATGGTTATGCACAATATCACCATTTTCAGTATCCAAAGTCAGATAATTGATAGCAAATAATGTGAGAAGACAAAAATATCGACTATTACATGAAATCCAATCATGTTTTATTACTTTTGAAGGTCAAGTATATCAACTGCCAAATTCGATACACCTACAACATTTCATTGTTGTTGATGGTTAATATAGGGCATCTTAGAAATATGATCCCCAAAAAAGTTAGTGAAATCCAATTCATAATGTTACTCAGGTAATCCAACATTTTTTAAAAGTCCGTACCTATAAAGTGTCACTAAATTCATCCAGCGTTAGCGAGTGTTTGGTTGTTGATACTTTTTTCCCACATATTATTTTGAACAATAACAAACTCTTCGATTTACGAGATTAAAAACAATCCATAAATAAACAAACTTATAAGTATACAAGCAGACCAACTTTTGGCTAACCTTCCTTGTTCTACAGTGCCCGCATCGACTTGCCCATAAGTATTTGTTTTTGTTTCAACTACTATTTGGATCATATTCTCCACAACCGAATATATCTACAAGGTCATTAGCTTTCCCTATCCTGTACACAACCCCCCATGTATTTGTATTTGTGGCTCATAATACAAAATCATAATCAACTTTTAAGATAATAATGTGGGCCATAGAAAATAAATTTATAAATCTCTTTGTGGAAAACTAAACAAATATGTTTCTCGAATGTCTAACCTCCAATCTGAATCCATCTCATATGCGCCATTATCCATCTCACATGTGTTTCAACCTTGTAAAAAGATATAAATATTGATAAAAGATTTTCAAAAAATATTATGTAGAGAATTGCTATTTGTTACGTCATTAAACGTTATTTATATTTTTGATCTTTACCTAAGTTTTGTTAACGACAAAAGTAAATTTAATTTGTATAAAAGCTTAAAGCTTGTCAAGTTTAATAGATATTAAAACAAGCTTTTTCAAACAATATATTCATCATTCAAGCATTTACATTTATGATTAGTGACATCTTGATATGACTCTAATCATTATGTATGATAGTGGTTTTAGAATGTGTTAGGTTCTTAAAACCAAACACTACTTAAGTACTTGCATATTTCTAAAATAGAAATACAACATATGGCATCATGTGATGCATCATGGAAATCATTGAAGATTTTATTAGATATTTTGTGTGGATTTGTACTCTTCATATATTGCACAATCTCACTTAGATAGAGTTGACTTTGGCAAGATTTGATATCTTGGTCGTCGTAACCGGCGGTACCAAATTGGTACACGGGCGGAACCTTTAAAGGGTTGCGCGGTCCGTGATCGCCCTCGTCCATTTTGGCTATAAATAGCAATGCCAAGCCAAGTAGTTTTTCATCCTTTTCTAATATACTCTCATACATATCTTCTCTCTAACCTTTCTAACTCAGTTTCATATCATAGTAGTGAACTCTTTTGTAGCAAAGAAGATCAAGTCACATTCAAGCTTCAAACGAGAAGTTGGAAGTCTTGTTTGTTTAGTGTTGTATGATCTAGTGTTGATTCATACTTCATTGTTGTATTAAACCATCATAATCTTGTGAGTGTGAGTGGTTAGTATTTTAGTCCTCAAAATACATTGTGTGTGGGAGTAGTTGTACCTTGGAAAGAACTCGACATCTAGCTTAGTGTCGGAAATTGTGTAAGCGGTGTAAAGGTTTTCTCCACGGTGAAAGGAGATTGTTGACTAGTGAAGTTACGAACTCTCGAGTAGGTGACTCGGGGAGTGGAGTAGGGCAAGGAAGGTGTCCTTGTAGCCGAACCACTATAAATACTTGTTGTGGTTTAATGCTTTTCTCTTATCTTTTCATTACTTACCTTTATATGCTTGTTTATCAACATCCAACACACACATCCAAATAGACTAACATAAGTCAATCTAAATAGATTAAAACAAAGTTTTAATTGGTAAAAATATTCAACCCCTTCTAGTTTTCCACACAAACTATCATAATCTTGTTAGTGGTTAATTAGAAATTCCGTTCCGTATTAAAGAGTCGGTCACCTCAAGTATATGTAATCGTTAGAATGCTCGTAGTCGTAGTTATTTAAGTTAAGTAGTATTTAGTTAAGTAACACCGTGGAGGACGGACGGGTCTTTACCCACCGTATGCCCGATCCATGACCCATGTGTGGCGCTTTATGTAAGACTATAAATACTCTCTACCTCCCAAGGTAGAGAGTTGAGCTCATAATAATAATTTTATTTCTCTCACTAAAGTTCCCTAAACCTCTAACTTTCTCTCTAGAATTCCACTTATACGCCAACTTTGTGTTATGGTTTGATGTGTATGTGAAAACCAATATCTTACAATTGGTATCAAGAGCCATGGTTAGATCATATCTTGCACATCTTTGGATTTCTAGTGGTTTTAGGTGGTTTTGAGTTTGAAAAGTTTAGTGGTTTTTGCATCATTTGGTTGATTTCTTGTGTTAAAGTTTGAATTTTGTTGGTACTTTTTGTTTAGAATCATCACAAGTGTTTAGGTTTTCATTTGGTAAGCTTGAATCATCTTGGTTGGGTTGTTTTGGATTGAAAAGTGATGTTTGTGAAGTTTTCTTGCTAGCGACTCTCGGACTTGTTTTACTTTTGTTGCTAGCGACTTGCTTTGTTATTTGTAGCGAGTTGGTACGCGACTTTGTGGAGTTAGCGAGTTAAACTTAGCGACTATCAAAGTTCAAGTAGTTGATTCTCCACTACGGATCTAAAGCGACTTAGCTGTTAGCGACTTGTAACGTAGCGAGTTGCTATTTAGCGACTTGATTCTTTAGCGACTTGTATCTTAGCGAGTTGATACTAAAATTTTGCTAGCGACTTAGAGGCTTAGCGAGTTGCTATTTAGAGACTTGTCTTTGTTTAGCGACTTGACTTTAGCGACTTGATTACTTAGCGAATTAGCAGTTAGCGACTAGGTGCATAATCATCTAGCGACTTGGGTGATTTTTACGGTTTTCTTTTGGATTTAGTAAAATCCGTGAAAGAATCTATTTCCGGTTTAATCATAGAGTTATAAAATCCGTAGAATTTGTCACATGTCTACCAACATTCTTACAATCATCTCCATCTGCTGTCGAGGATGTTCAAGCACCGGCTCGGATACTGTCCACCCATGCTTGATGAATCGACTACGACTCTTGGGCTCAACGAATCGATTGTATTGCCTTGGAAAGGAAAATGGAGTCAACATTCTCAAATCCATTGATGAAGGACCATATCGTGTTGAGACTACTAGAGACTTACTTGATACTAATGAAGATGGAACTCGATCTATGGAATTGATGACCAAAGATGTATGATGAGCTTGATGATAAGGAGAAAAGAGATTCGATGCGATATCGTGGCTTCTAACATTATACTTCAAGGTCTTCCAAAATACATCTACAAGTCGATCAATCACAACACCGAGGCAAAAGTCAGATGGGATAATGTTAAGATGCTTCTCTCGGTTCAATTAACTATGGAAGACCGAGAATCACAACTTGTATGATGAATTTGAGCACTTCAAGATGAAACCGATGAGAGTGTCTATGAGTACTATGTGAGATTTCATAAGTCGGTTAATGATATGAGGAACATCGAATGACTATGCCTAACATTCACCGAACTCAAAGTTTGTGAACAACATGAATCCCGAATGGCACAAGTTTGTTACTTCGTGAAGCTCACTAAAGGATTGAAGAATACAAACTATGAGCAACTCTATGCCTTTCTTCTCCAAATGAGAGACATGCTATGTTTGAAAAATGATTCTTAATCGCTCAAAACCAACCGAGTGAAACAAGTTCATCAAATGATTCAACCGCTTTTACTCAAACATCGGGATCACAACCAAAGCATCACAAGTCATACCCATGGGTAATGGTAATCACAAACTCATTCCCGATCCTATGTTCAAACAAGCGATGCCGATGCACATGGGAAACATCATTAATCAACGGCTCTTCCGATTAGTCAAAACATGAACTCTCTCACCACAAACCAACAACAATCTCGAACCGCCCAACCCACATAATCAAGCCACCGATCGAGATGGAAGGTTATGGTACAACCAGCTTCAAGAAAGATGCTTTGATCAAGAAAGGGTGGAGCTGGTAGAGGTTATGGTGCAAATCGAATCGAGGAAGGAATGGAAATCAAGGTCAAGCAAAGCCAATCAAATGCTACAATTGTGGTGGTGAGGACACATTGTAAGGAACCGCACATCTCCAAAACGCCCACAGAATCGCCGATTACTTGAGATAAGATGTTGCTTGTACAAGCTCGGGATAATGGTGCCGCTTGGATGAAGAGGAGTTGTTGTTTCTTCTCGAGGGCAATGCCAAGACCTATGATGCGATGTGGATGAGCAAAGAATTCGTGAGATAGGTCACAATCATCGAATGCCTTTCAAGTCGCCGATTGTGATGCATACGACTGATGTGGATGATGGACCCATCGCACACACAATTTTTATGGCTAGCATTTCTCCAATGGTTTCTCCCAAGGTCTCATCTTCACCACAAGTGGCCCATCCAAAGACAAACTCATCTCGAGGTATTAAAACTATACGATGATGTTGATGTGCAAAAGATGCATGACAAAGTACAATCAATCGAAACTATTGAATCAAATATTGAAAATATGGGTAATATCAATGTTGTCCCATATGATCAATATGTGAAACAAAGTGAAAGTGAAGTTGTACCAAGTGATGCATCTTCTGCATCAACAATGACTATGTTTTTGATGAATTCACCGCATGTGCCTCGATGATTCCGTTATCTCGAACTAAATGCCTATAAAGAACGTGTTGCTATTTATGAACAACGTGCAAAATTTGAGTTGACCACCCGTGAGCGTGAAATGGATGACCAAGTGCGTATAATCATTAGAAAAGTAATTTTAGAGAAGAAGTATTAAAACAAGAGTTAAATTCCTTGCAAGAAAAGCTTTCTAAACCGCTAAACAAAAACAAGAACTTCAAGAAAATGTGAAAATGCTTAAGCAAGAATTTAATGCAAAGGAATCAAAACTCTTGAAAGATTTTTCTAATCTAAAAACTTTGAAAACAAACTTGAAAACAAGTTGTACATACAAGGAAACACCATTCAGATCGCTCACATGATCACTAAGCATATAGTCTTTAGCGATAAGCATAGCATTCCCTTGTTGAGGAACCAAACCCAGAGGTACGGAAAATAGCTATAAATGCTCAAAGGTGATTTATGATGGCAATGAAATTCTTAAACCTAGACAAAACCTAGTTGCGTTGAGTGCACGAGGAAGATAAGAAATCGAGATGAAGTCACTAGGAAAAGATGAACAAGAAACTAGATGATCCTAAATGCAAAGAGAAGAAAGTAAAGATCACTCCCCATGATTACAAGAAGGAAAATTGGATTTCCTTGAACATGTTTAAGCCTCAAACATTGTTGACTCCCAACAAGTGTTCGGAAAATGGATTTAGATAAGCGTAAAGCGGAAAATATTGTTGAAACAAACCCTCCCTTAGGAAATGCCTAAAGCAACCGTGTATCCTCCTAATACACCAATGCATCTTGTTCCTAGAACAATTGCCACTAAAAGCAAGACCTTAATTAGTCAATACATTATCTTTCAACTATTTGTTGATTTTGAGAAAACTTGCAAGAAAAGGATCACACCCACCGGAATAATCAAGGAGAAAGGGTTTTGAACAAACGAAGAATGTTATTTAATCAAGTCATGCCTTTCTTTAAACAACTAAAAGATCATTTTGAAAGTCTTAAAAGGGAATGAATTTAGACATTAAAGAAATGGAAAAGGAATTTGATGCAATGATAGTTGAGGTTAGTGATTATGAGCGTGCACTAAAATATAATGAGATTGAGAGGAAGAACTTGCATACATTGAATGAGACTCTTATTATCGAATGTGTTGCTCAAGATATGTTTTCATCGCTACAAATTGTTCTATTAATGCTTCCCAATTTCATGAACTATCTGTTGCCTCGAAAGTCTCCCATGATCGTGTCATTGAGCTTGAAAAGACTAATTTCAAACTAAATGAGAAAATTGAACTGGATGATCACGACAATTTGGTTAAACATTTTCTAAACTAGAAGTTGAGCATTTTAATTTACAACTAAAATATCAACATCTTAAAGAAAATGTCAAAACTTCAAATATCAAGACATCCTCGGATGCTCCGAGTTTGATGCGTTTTTCAAATTAACAAACGTGATGAACAGATTCAAGCTCATTGCAACACGATCGAAAGTTGAAAGCCCAAATCTCTCAATTAAAGGGTCAAACGAACAATATGACAGTTCCCAAATGCCTCCTCCTCTAGATTCTCGAATTCTCAAACGTTTCATCTTCAAAACTTAGTAAATGCATTACAAAAGGAAAACGAAAGTTTTCTAGAAGAAAATGAAAAGGTTAAACGTCATTTCAATGAGTTATTTGAATCAATTAAGGTCACTCGTAACAAAAACAACGAACAAATAGCTTCATTGCAAAAGGAAATTGAGAATCAAGAGTCGTGTAAAAGGGAAAATGCCAATGACCAATGGGAGAATGGTGTATCAAAGGTACATTCTAGTAATAAATATGCTTTGTCTCGTGAAATATGTTCCCCTCATCTTAGAATAACAAACTTGCTTTTCAAACATATTTCTCATGCCTTAAGGATTGTCTAGAATGTCTCCGTGAGATTGTTGAAGAGGATAAATTAGAAAACCACTTGACAATGCAATTGGACATGCATGCTCATATGCCAAACGATCTCAAGAAATTCTAGAATGCTTAATCACAATATGCCCAAAGTATTTAGGTGAGAGAGTTAATCCTTTGATTCCATGTTCTATGCCTAGTGCCAAGTATGATATTCATTCGATGCCCAATGTTTTGAATGTGAACCTTAGTGTGCCTTTAAGTAGTTCGATTCCGATATGTCAATGCTAAGAAAGAGAACTCTAGTGTGCCTTCTAGGAGTACAAATCCCAAAGACTTCTAGTGTTAAGAAAGTGAACCTTGGTGTGCTGCATGTAATTCGATCCCGAACATCTAAACAGAGATGCAAAGAGTAGCAAAACCAACTAATGTTCCCATTCCTCTACAAGAGTAATCAGTGACATTAAAGCAAGCGGTCAAAGTCTCAAGACAATACAAGGAAGGACACGACCTCAAGCTAAGAATGTGCATTGGAAGAGAGTAGAAGACCAACCTAGGAACTTTAAGTTTGAGCGAATAAAATGAATCGTGTTGATTCTAGTATTAGCCATAGGCGCATCGTAATTAATTCAAATTCGATACTATTTGCAAACCTTGTATTGATGTCTTGCTTGAATTCGCTTCTAATCATGAATGTGATGTTAATGTTTTGCCTAATGATGTTAATTGTCCATTAATATTGTTAATGCTAAAAATCATGCTAAAAAGGCTAAAAGGCAAAACGTAAGAAAGTTAGAAAACAATGGAAACCCACAGAAGAACATTTAGTAAGATAGGCTATCATTGGATACCGTTGGTCATAAGACTAATCGATAATGCCCACTAGAAAATGGATGCCTACCGGTAGAACTATTCCCTTAAGAAGTGGACACTTTGAATAGGGCTAATACGGACACTAGTATCGCATCTATTCATAATGATTCCATTGCCTCAATATCGATATGAATGCTTCTATTTCGATGTGGGTGTTCCAACCATTGTTACTAACCAAATGGAACCCATTCTTGCATGGGGATCCCAATTATCCGCTTATCCATTCTTATCTCGTGTTCAACTGCAGATCGCTCAAATCGCTCGTGGTACCGGACTCAGTCGTTCCAAGATATGATCATGACCGGTCATGCTCATGAACTTCGTGAGCAAATTCATCGGGATGCTTAGATTCGGTAATGATCATTTCGGTGCTATTATGGGTTATGGAGATTATGTTGTTGGTGATAGTGTTATCTCCGTGTATACTATGTGGAAGGTCTTGGTCATAACTTGTTCTCTGTTGGTCAATTCGTGATTCGATCTAGAAGTAGCCTTCGAAAACATACTTGTTTTGTAGAGAACTTGATGGTAAGGAGCTGTTAAGAGGTTCTCGTGGTTCAAATCTATACACCATCTCTATCGATGATATGATGAAGTCTTCTCCAATTTGCTTGATGTCAAAGGCTTCTAAAACAAAGTCATGGTTATGGCATCGTCGTCTCAATCACTTGAACTTCAAGACCATCAATGATCTCTCCGTAAAGGACTTAGTTGTAGGTTTACCTAGACTAAAGTATGAAAAGGATCATCTTTGTTCAAGATGTCAATTGGGAAAAAGCAAGAAGTATGCCCATAAACCCAAACCTACTAACTCAATCACGAAGTTCTTCATACCCTTCATATGGATTTATGTGACCAATGAGAGTGCATAATATCTTTGGGAAGAAATATGTGTTAGTTGTGGTTGATGATTACTCTAGATTCACCGGTCAAGTTCTTAAGGACAAAGGATGAAACTCATGATATCATCATCAAACTCATCAAACAAACTACAGTTCGACTTAACAAAATCGTCGTAATTATCCGAACAGAAATGGAACCGAGTTTGTTAACAAACAACTTAGTGAATTTTATGAAAGCATTGGAATCACCATCAAAGAAGTGTTCCACGAACTCCTCAATGTAACGGTGTAGTTGAAAGACGAAATCGAACTCTTGTAGAAGCCGCTAGAACAATGCCGATTTACTCAAAGGTTCCAATGTTTCTCTGGTCAAGCTATTGCCACCGCATGCTACACACAAAATCGCTCCCTGATTCACACTGCTCATGGAAAAACTCCATATGAACTTGTCCACAACAAAAACCTAATCTCTCTTTCCTTCGTGTGTTTGGTGCATTGTGTTATCCAACTAATGAGGTCAAGACTTAGGCAAACTTAGAGCTAAAGGACATTGGAGTATTTGTAGGATATGCACCAAACAAAAGGGATACCGAATCTACAACAAAAGAACCCGAAATATCATGGAAACAATTCACGTTACGTTTGATGAGTCGACCGGTCAAATAGCTCTGGACAATCCAGTTCAGACCCGCACTTCAAAGCATTCCCATTGGTTCATCCCTTGTTCCAAACTCTTCTCAAGAAACTCCATATGTACCTCCATCCGAAGATGATTTAAAGAAATTGTTTGATCCTATGTTTGATGAACTTTATGAGCCAAGTACTAATGAGGTGTCGATTTCTCAACAGAGGTCGCTCATATTCCCGTGAATGAAGTCAATCCTTCGCCTCAATATCATTAAGTCAAGAAGCGCTGCTGCGATCCTTCGCCTCATCAACAAATCATCATTCTTCAAATGTACATCATGGAAATGTTTCGCATCAATGATGAAGTTAATCCCTTTGCTACTCTCAAGATGCTCCATTTGAAAACATATTTGCTCTCTCGAATCATCATCGAACCATCTTCTTCAGAGACATCGACTCGCTACCTCAGCCCCTCAACAACTACCACATGAACACCTCGGAAAATGGACTCACGATCATCCATTAGACAACATCATTGGAAATCCTCTCGTCCTGTATCAACCGGAAACAACTTGCAACCGATGCCTTATGGTGTTTCTTCAACTCCGTACTATCAAAGATCGAACCAAAGGATGTTAAACCGCCATGAATGAAGACACCGGTTCAATGCTATGCAAGATGAAATTCATGAGTTTGATCGACTTGATGTATGGGAGTTAGTACCGCCCAGATTGTGCTATGATTATTGCTCTAAAATGGATCTTCAAAGTGAAACTTGATGAGCATGGTGATGTGTTGAAGAACAAGGCTCGATTAGTTGCTAAAGGATACCGTCAAGAGGAGGTATTGACTTTGAAGAATCTTTTGCTCCAGCTGCTCGAATCGAGGCAATCGTAATCTTTTGGCTAATGTTGCTAGTAAGAACATGGTAGTCTATCGATGGATGTAAAGACGGCATTTCGAACGGAGATCTTAAAGAAGTCGCTCACGCCACCAACCCAAGGATTTGTGAATCAAGAGCATCCTACTCACGCTTATCGTTTGAAGAAGGCTCTTTACGGTTTAAAGCAAGCTCCAAGGGCATGGTATGATACATATCAAAGTTTCTTCTATCTACCGGATTTATCAAAGGAGCATTGATCCAACATTGTTCACCAGAAGTCGCAAACATTTAATTCATGTTCAAATTTATGTTGATGATATCATCTTTGCCTCGACCGACCCCAATGAGTGAGACCGTTTTCAAATGAAATGAGTTCAAAATTTCAAATGTCAATGATGGGACAAATGTCATTTTCTTGGGATTACAAATTTCACAAAGTCCCGAGGCATTTTCATAAATCAATCTAAATATGCAACCGAGATTTTAAAGAAATTTGGATTTGATTCAAGTGACCTGTTGACACTCCCATGATTGATAGAACCAAACTAGATGAGGACCACTCGTGGATCATGATTGACCAAACGAAATATCGTAGTATGATTGGATCCCGATGTATCTCACGCTAGTAGACCGACATCTTGTTCATTGTGTGCATGTGTGCTAGATACCGTGCTAAGCCTACTAAAAAGCACCTTGAAGCGGTTAAACGGGTCTTCGGTATCTCCAAGGAACCATCAATATGGGACTATGGTACCAAGGACACCGGTATGTCACTAACGGCCTATGCAGATGCCGATCATGCAGTTGTCAAGATACACGTCAAGTACGTCCGAGGTGCTCGTTTTTGGGTGATAAGCTTGTGAGTCGGTCTTCAAAGAAGCAAATGAGTACTTCTATTTCCTCTACAGAGGTCGAATACATAGCCATGTCATCTTGTTGTGCTCAAATCTTATGGATGAGATCTCAATTATCGACTATGGCTTTGAATTCAACAAAATCCTCTCGCATCGTGATAATAAAAGTGCTATTGCTCTCTCATGCAACAACGCTCAACACTCAAGAGCAAAGCATATCGACATTCGACATCATTTCATCGTGGAACAAGTGGAAAAAGGTGTGGTGGAACTCTATTTTGTGAGGTCTCGAATATCGCTTAGCGACATCTTCACCAAAGCTCTTCCAAGAGAACGTTTTGAGTTTATTCTTCCACGACTTGGCTTGAAAAGCCTTCAACCGAAACACTCAAACGTCTTCGGGAGGAAGACGAGGAGTAAAGGTCTATCTTCATCTATCTCTTGTAAATATTTATTCGAAAAACAAAATACAAAATTATAAAACCTTCAAAATCAAATAAAAATTATAAAATTCAAAATCCATAAAAATAATAAAAATTGAAAAATCTTCAAAAATATTGTCAATTTGTTATGTTTTTCTCGGTTCGATAATATCTACGGTCTTTGTCTTGTCATTCAAAGAATGACACGGACTTTAGATGTTGTTCAATTCAAAAAAAAAAAAAAAAAAAAAAAAATATTTTGGGAGAAAGAGAAACAATGGTTTATTGTCATTTCAGCAAGAACCGCTTTTAAAGAAAGAACGAGCCATGCTTTACCATGTTTTCAAATTCCATGCTCGATTCTATAAACATTTATCTGCCGAAAACTAATCGCTTTGAAAAATAACTCGCTCTATTTTTGATAATCATCGGACTTATTTGTCAAAATATCAATCTCTCAATCAACAACCTATGTCATTGATTGAGGGGAGAATGATTTCAATTAAATTAAAAGTTATTTGGCATTCAATTGTTTTCAAAAGATATACATGCATGTTTTATCAATGGAGTTTAAAGTCTTAAAATCCGATCCTTATCGCTTAAAACGCTTTCATAATCAAGTCACAATTCTCCTTAAAAGCTTTCAAAATCAATTTAAATCTATAAGAGATCACAAATCTCAAATGATTTGATAATTGTGATCGGGGAGAATGTGTGATTTAAATTGGATTTAAACCGATAATTCGGTAAATGGTTTTATAAGGATGTACATGCTATCCTTCCCACATGTGACAAACGATTTCAAATTTTCCATGCACATGTTGAGGGGAGCATCTATCTTAAACCTATGATTTAAAACGTGATCACTTATCTCAATGTGCAGTTCCTCTAGTATGTGCAAAACTCTTTTCAAACCTCGAGGCACATATTGAGGGGAGCAAAATCATGAAAATCTCATCCTTCCCCAAATGCTTTATCTACTTGATTCGATTTGGGAAGTGATGTTGATATCTTTAGAAAATGGTAATCAAAGAAGTTAATTCTTCCTCTTGCCTCCGTGTGCAAAACGATTTCAAACATTTGATGCACATGTTGAGGGGAGCACTTGTTCTAAAAATATCAAAACAATTCGGTACAAAATGTTTTGATAATATATCACAAGTATCCGGATTGATTTTCAAATGGTTTTCAATTGGTTCCAAATGGCGGATGAACAATACCAAATAGACCGACCAACTTTACTTTATGTACGGTGATATAAGGATGATAAGGTTAGGTATGTGTTCCCATGATCCGCCGAAACCGAGGAATCTACCTGTGGACTATCCACTAGTTAGTGTAGAGTTCTTAGGTATGATGATAAAAGGAGAAAATGAGATATGGGAAGAGTGCGGATCGAGACCGAGCTAGTATCGAATAAACCCAACAAGGTTCTAGCTATGAAGTCTCGGTAAGCACCGAGGGGTTGAAGAATTAAAAGAATTGAATGAGAAAAGGGTGAAAACAAATAGCCCTCCATTTATTCAACCTTAGGGCGTAAACCGGTTCAATTCATATGCTACCGATGGTAACATCGGTATTGAAGACAAGACGTCATGGACCCAAAGGACGCCTCGCACTAACTTCCCAAACCACTCAAGTTCCTCTTAAAAGGGCTTGTTTCATTCTCACGGGAACCTACATTATCTATCGACTTTCTCTTAGAGATTGTTGATATTGAAGAAGGAGACCCTCTCCCTAGTCTCCGCACAGGAACCAAATATGCACAAATTGAGTCTAGAGCCACGAGATCATCTATAAATCTCATTAGGACACTTTCAATGAAGACTCTGCTTTCACACAATGTGGAAAGAGAGATTATATCTTGAGTCCCACGATTATCCTTGTGGTATTGCCGAACATCCGAGTGATATGCAAACATATTCACAATGAAGATGGAAAGCCTTCGAGCCAACATCAAACAAGCTCTCGGTGGGTGGCATGTGAGATCTATTCTATAGATCAACCATGTGACAACCGAATAGAAACAATGGGGCGATTCAATCTTTTGAATCAATCTCGTTCGTGTTATGGATTGACGGATACCTTTGAAAACCGGTCATTGTGCTTAAAAACTCTTTTCTTTAACACATTGTCCGTGTTCGAATATTTCAAATCAAAGGTGTTTTATGATTGATAATTGATTTTCATTAAAACCTTCGTTGTATTGCAAAAACAATTTCTATTGAGCAATACACGATTGTCTTTCAAATCTCTTTCATCAATCGGTGAATTTCTACTTACCGGTTCACTCACTCCGTGTTGTCTTCTTTGAGATGTTCCGGTTTGAGAACAGCTAGAGCAATGCGAAACCCGTCAAGGAAATTCTTCTAATTATACCGATCACAGCAAGATTTGTAATCGATCAACGGGAACCGTGGTCCGTGTACCTCAATTCAACGAAGTGATCAAAGACACTTTCGTGCGCTTTATTGCTAACTGTTTTATGCGGTACATCCCGACGCTTGCGGTGATCGTAATGAAGCGGTCAATCCATAGCCGCATGCTCACTTAACACATTCATCTCAAAAGAAATCATGATTAGTGCATCAATGACTATGATATTTTCACTCCATGCTTCGCTATGCTGCCGCCAATATCATGAATCAACGAAAGCTTCCGCTACTCGATGAGAAGATATCATGATCCGTAATGTGAGCATGTCGGTCCGAATGTCACAACATCACATAATACCAACACCACAATGGATGTCTCGAGATTTTTATTAGCCGATGATCTCAAAAGTCGGCTCAAAGTTATTATCACGTGGATCAAGAAAAGACCTCCACTTGGATTAACCAAACATGCAATGAGTGGAATCAATGACTACGAGCTTGAGCAAAGTACTACATCAAGAATGCAAGAACAATTGTTAATGTAATATCTGCTTGTATTCAATGTAATTTTAGTATATGTTTGAGGTGACCTCCTTAGGGAGATTGTTAGGAATTAGAAATTCCGGTATTAAAGAGTCGGTCACCTCAAGTATATGTAATCGTTAGAAAGCTCGTAGTCATAGTTATTTTATGTTAAGTAGTAATTTAGTTAAGTAACACCGTGGAGGACGGACGGTCTTTACCCACTATATGCCTAATCCATGACCCATTGTGTGGCGATTTATGTAAGACTATAAATACTCTACCTCCCAAGGTAGAGAGTTGGAGCTCATAATAAGAATTTTCTTTCTCTCACTAAGTTCCCTAAACCTCTAACTTTCTCTCTAGAATTCCACTTATACGCCAACTTTGTGTTATGGTTTGATGTCATGATCTCTTTTGTAAACCAATATTCAAGCTTACAATTTTAGTCCTTAAAATACATCATATCTTGTGAGTGGAGTTCCTCAAAATACATTGTACCCTTGGAAAGAACTCGACATTTAGCTTAGTGTCGGAAAGTGTGTAAGCGAAGTGTAAAGGTTTCTCCGCGGTGAAAGGAGCTTGTTGACTAGTGAAGTTAAACTCTCGAGTGTGAGACTCGGGAGTGGAGTAGGCAAGGAAAAAGAGTCCTTGTGATATAAACAACTTGTTGTGGTTTGATTGTTTCTTTCCTTATTTACTCTTTATATATTACACATATTTCACTAACATATCTAAGATCAACATAAATTGATCTTTCAATAAGTTTCAAAACAAAGTTTTTAATCGGTAAACTATTCAACCCCTTCTAGTTTTCTACAATTGGTACCAGAGCCTCGTTGCTAAAGAATTTCTAAAATAACTTGTATTTTATAAACTTGAAACGATCCATGGATTCTCGAAAACTTTAAAGAAGGGCAATCTATGCAAAGACCACCACTCTTTGAAACCAATGGATTTATCTATTGGAAAACCGTTTGAAACATATGTAAAATCAAAAGATATAGATCTTTGGTTTATTATTGTTAAAGGGATTTTAGTTCTACAACAAAGGACATTTCGTTGATGAACAAAAGAAATTAGTTGCTAAAAATAATGAAGCTAAAATGATGCTTTACAATGCTTTACCTAGAAAAGAATATGAAAGAATTTTTATGTGTGAAACCGCCAAAGATATTTGGGAATCTTTGATTATTACACATCAAGGTAATTCACAAGTCAAGGATAACAAAATTGATCTTCTTGTTCAACAATATGAACAATTTGTTATCCCCAAGATGAAACCATTGATTGTGGATTTGCTCGCTTTAATACTATTATTACATCACTTAAAGCACTTGATGAATCTTTTCGTAGTAAGAACTTTGTCGAAATTTCTTAGAGCACTCCATCCCAAATGGAGAGCTAAAGTGACCGCTATTGAAGAATCAAAAGATCTCTAAAAAATGTCACTAGACGAGCTAATCGGTAACCTCAAAGTACATGAAATGGTGATGGAGAAAGATTCGGAGATCATCAAAGGAAAAGGGAGAAGATCAAACCGCTGCTCTAAAAGCAAAGGCGGAATCAAGTGATGATGACGAATCTTGCTCCGGTAGTGAAGATGAGGAATATGCCATGGCCGTTAGAGATTTTAAGAAGTTCTTTAGAAGAAGAGGAAAGTTCGTAAGACAACCTCGAGAAGAAAAGAAGCCATTCTGAAAAGATCGGGATGACAAAAAGGGTAAAGGTGAAAGAAAGTGTTTTAGATGTGGTGATGCAAATCATCTCATAGGAGAATGTCCCAAGCCACCTAAAAGCAAAACTCAACGAGCTTTTGTAAGTGGTGCTTGGAGTGATAGTGAAGACGATGAAGAGTCAAGCAAGGAAGAGATCGCTCTAATGGCACATGAGTCAAATGAGGTACTTTCCGACTCTTCTTATTCTTCTATTGATGATGACACCTTGCAAAAACAATATAATCAATTGTGTGAGCTAAGTCTAAAAATCATAACTAAAAATAAATTTTTAAAAACCAAAAAGGAATTTTTGGAAAATGAAGTTTATGAGTTAAAAGAAAAAGCAAAACGACTTGAAAAGGAAAAGCAAATGACGATGATTGTAAATCATGTCAAGAGCTTAAACTTGAAATAGAAAACTAAAACTCACACAAGATGTTTTAATCGAAAATAATTCTAAATTTAAAAGGTTTAACAAAACATCGCTTGTGCCGATGAAATAGTTAAAATCCATAAAACACCGGAAGACATGAATGGGCTAGGATTTAATGAAGTATTAATTCCAAAGAGTCAAAACAAAACGGCCGAAAAGAAGAACAATCATCAAAATCTGCATAAGATAAAGACGGACTGACGGAACCAAAATAAGGGTTCCGTCCGTGGAAATAAATGGTGCCGTGGGTACTTCAAACAGACGTAATGTTCGTAATACGGACCGCATCGAATTTGTCAAAGTAACAAAGAAAACCAAGGATAGTGTTAAACTAAAACCAACGTTACATCGTGAGTAGGACTTGCTAAAATGAATTTAGATCAAAACTACTCAACAACGATATAAAGCACCTTTGCCAAACGCCCATTTCCTAAGAGCAACCACAACGACAACCCAACTACCAACACAATGGTTGGAATCAAAACTTCCTAGACCATATCAAACTCCAGTTACATGTCATGGAACTCTTTCCCATCATTTCCATACATGAATCAAATAAATGGTATGTTTAACCCAAACGGACCCATGAGATATTGGGGACCAAATGCTTGAGTTATTTACTTCTTAGGTATGCTTGAAAGTTGGATTGGAACCCGATGAATGGATAAAAGATAGTGGATGCTCACGACACATGACGGGCAACAAAGTCTCTTCTCATCATACCAAGAGTATGACGGAGGTAATGTCACTTTGGTAGCAATCTCAAAAGCAAAATCATTGGCAAAGGTACGATCGCTCATAACTCCCTAACTATTGAAAATGTTGTGGATAGGTTAGGATTTAATCTACTTAGTAGTAGCCAATTATGTGATAAAAAGTATAAAGTACTATTTGATGAAAATGGTAGTAAAATACTAAAAGATGGTATCACCATAACTAAAGGAGTTAGGAAAAATAACATATACGTCATGAAGATAGATAAAACATATAACAACAAACTTTGTCTAACAACATTAGATGATAGCTCATCTCTTTGGCATAGACGCTTAGTCACGCTAATATGAGACTTATACAAAACCTATCTTCAAAAGAGCTAGTTAGAAATTTACCAAAACTAAAATATGACCAACACTTTTGCGACGCTTGTAAAATTGGTAAACAAACCCATAGTAGTCACAAATCTAAAAATATGGTGTCCACATCTAAGTGTCTAGAATTATTACATATGGACTTGTTTGGACCATCCGCTATAAGAAGCTACATAGGCAACTTATACACTTTGGTCATAGTAGATGATTACTCAAGGTTTACTTGGACGTTGTTTTGAAAACCAAAATGAAGCTTTTGATAAATTTGAAATTCTTAGCAAGAAAATTCAAAATCTACTAGGTGTTAAATTGTGTCGATCCGAACGGATCATGGTCGTGAATTTGACAACGAAACTCAATTTGGAAACTTTTGTAATACAAATGGTATAACACATAACTTTTCCGCCCAAGAACACCTCAATCAAATGGAGTAGTAGAACGTAAAATAGAACAATTCAAGAAATGAGTAGAACAATGCTTAATGAACAAAACATTCCTCAAAAGTTTTGGTGCAACGCCGTTGACACTTCTACATATATTTTGAATAGAGTCTTAATACGTCCTTTCCTAAACAAAACACCATATGAGCTTTACAAAGGTAAAAGCCAACTTTAGGATATTTTAGAGTCTTTGGTTGTAAATGCTTCATTCTTAATACTAAAGACTATCTCACCAAGTTTGACCCAAAGTCTTATGAAGGTGTATTTCGGGTTATTCTCAAACTAGCAAAGCTTATATTGTCCTTAACAAAGAAACAATGATAGTCGAGGAATCATTGAACATAACATTTGATGAAAGTCCACCTCCTCTAAGACATCACCTTTGGTAGATGATGACTTAGTTGAAAGTCAAATAATAGAAAGTCAAATTAATTGAATAACAAGGAAGATGAACCATTAAATAAGGAAATTATAAACATCAAAGAATCTAAAAGTCATCCTTTAGAAAAGGTCATAGGACAACTTAATCAAAGAACCTTAAGGTCACAAGCCCAAAATCAAAGTAATTATTTTTGTTTTGTATCCACCATAGAACCGAAAAACATAAATGAAGCAATAAAAGATGAATCATGGGTAATTGCTATGCAAGAAGAATTAAACCAATTTGTTAGAAATGATGTTTGGAAATTAGTTCCAAAACCTAAAGATCAAACCATAATTGGAACGAAATGGGTTTTTCGAAATAAAATGGATGAAAATGGTATAGTATCTAGAAACAAAGCTAGGCTTGTTGCACAAGGCTATAATCAACAAGAAGGTATTGATTATGATGAAACTTATGCTCCGGTAGCTAGACTCGAATCTATTAGGATATTACTTGCTTATGCATGTGCTTATGACTTTAAATTATTTCAAATGGATGTTAAAAGTGCCTTCCTTAATGGGTTTATTAACGAAGAAGTGTATGTTGCTCAACCTCCGGTTTTACCGACTTTGAGAAACCACATCATGTCTTCAAACTCAAGAAAGCATTGTATGGTCTTAAGCAAGCACCAAAAGCTTGGTACGACCGACTTAAGACTTTTCTTATTGATAACAAATACTCTATGGGATTAGTAGATAATACTCTTTTACCAAGAAAAGGAATCACATATTATCATTGTTCAAATATACGTTGATGACATTATATTCGGATCAACTTGTCAAGAGCTATGTGATGATTTCTCTAAAATCATGCACGACGAGTTTGAAATGAGTATGATGGGTGAGTTAAATTTCTTTCTAGGACTTCAAATTAAACAACTAGAAGATGGCATATTTTTAACCAATCTAAATATATAAAAGACATGCTTAAGAAATTTGGTCTTGAAGATTCCAAACCAACTAAAACACCCATGTCCCTGGACACCAAACTCACCAAGGACGAAGAAGGTGAATCCGTAGATAACACTAAATATAGAGGAATGATTGGTAGCTACTCTATCTTACGGCTAGTAGACCCGACATTATGTTTAGTGTTTGTCTATGTGCTCGCTTTCAAGAAAACCCAAAGGCATCACACTTAGAAGCCTTAAAAAGGATATTTAGATACATTAAAGGAACAACGTGTTTAGGATTATGGTATCCCAAAGGAACGGTGTAGAAACCATAGTGTATGCCGACTCGGATCATGCCGTGACTATGTCGATAGAAAAGTACAAGTGGTATTTGCACTTTTGTTGGACATTGTCTCACCTCATGGTTTGCAAAGAAGCAAACGGCCTTAGCTATCTCAACCATCAAGCCGAGTACGTCTCACCGGAAAGGCATGTCAACAAGCTCTTTGGATGAAGCAAGCTCTCGTGGATTACGGAATTCATCTCAACGACATTGTGATACTTTATGACAACAAAGGAGCCATCGATCTCAAAGAAGAATCCCGCTCAACATGCTCGCATAAAGCATATTGAAATCCGTCATCACTTTCTTCGCGACAATGTTCAAAAAGGAAACATTTCAATTGAGAAAGTATCCTCCGAAGACAACATTGCCGACATCTTAACTAAGCCTCTTAAACGAGAACCTTTTAATCTTCTTAGACTTGGTTTAGGGTTAATGGAACCAAACATGTAGGATAAACATAGCCTAAAACATTAGAATAGTCAAACCAAAACAATTTTGTTTTATATCTGCTACTGTAGCCACGGTACCAAACGACAACAAGGACGGAACCAAAATTTTGGTACCGTCTGGTCCGTGGTGTCTACAGAAGCAAAAATACTACCTACAAAACATCTTCTTCCTCAAAACCCACTTTACCAAAACGTGTAAAACTTAAACCAAGCTCATTATTGACACCTTCCCTCTCACTAATCACAGAAGATAACATCATTGTAAGTATCCTAACTACATTTTATCTCTCAATTCTGAGTCTAGGATTCTTATTTATGCACAAAACTATCAAAAATCATTACATGGGGTTTTATGTATGCTTTTATACTAAATATGAATTCAATTGGCAAATTGCATAACTAGTCATTGAAATTAGGTACTACATTATCATATTGCATAAACAAATCATGTTTATGGTCCACTAATTAATAGATAATGAATATAAGGCCTTATTCAAATAACCAAACACCCCATGTCAAAAATTTTGAAAAGCTTCTCACTTGTAGGAAAACAATTTTTCATTGTTAAATACAAATAGAAACGTTAGACTTTCATCACTTGCATGCTCTTGAATACTAAAGGTATTGCATAACTAATATGCATTCCCGGGTATATTCAAATGAAGCCACATTGAATTAGGAGCATTTGGGTTATCTCATGGTATTTGCCAAACACCCCACTAAAACCATTTTTGCATAAAATGAGTCGAGATAACCGCAACTCCAAATTGTTTTCATATAGGCACACACTAGAACCAAAACGTTAAAATTTATTCTCATTTTTAACATATCAATTCTTGTCCTTAGGAATAACCATGGTAGCCGCAAGATTCTATGATCACAAAGACACCCTTAACTACATTCCCAAATTACCACAAAACCAAAGGACTTACCAAGGAACAAGTAGAAATATTTAAGAGTCTAGAATCAAGGTATTTCCATGAGGGTAGAACCATTCACTCATCATTCCTTGAAAATACCAATCTTCGTGAAGAACTAGCCGCCATTCAATTCGATTGTCTTCTTGACATCGATGAACCAATTTGTCCTAGGTTTGTGTTAGAATTCTATGCTAGTGTGACCGGCTTTAGTGATGAAGACGATGATGAATTTTGTCTTAGGTTTAGAATCAATCAAAACAACTACACCATCACCTTAACCAACTTTGCTCAAGTGCTAGGAATTCCCAACCGAGGAACTTGTGTCTACTCGGATAAGTGGTCACTTACCATCCTTGATGCAATCAATGACCGCTCTCTTCCCTACCAAACCCGTTTGGCCGATAAGGATGTCATCCGTGAACACCTATTTAACCCAAAAGGTGATACAACCCGTGTTACCCGAAAGGAAAGGAGGTAAACCGAGATCCATATGGAATGGAGCTAAATGAACTTAAGCCGAATTTAAGAAATGGGAGGAGCTACTTAGAGCCAACGTCATTAGCACCATAGGAAATAGGGATCACATAAACGCTTGCCTTTGTCACATGCTCTACAACTTGTCCACCCGACAACCATTCAATTTAGCCTACTACATAGCTAGGAGAATGATTGATATTCCAACTCAAGGATCGGTTGCTCTTCCATACGGATGCTTCTCACCCGTCTCTATAGAAACTTTGCACCAATTCCACCAACCCCAAAAGGGATGTACCTTCACTATGAACTCATCCTCACATCTTTGTACCTTTGAGTGATGAACGAGTTGCTAAGACAAAAGGCAAGAGAGCAAAACCTCCAACTCCATCATCATCATCATCAAATAGCTCCGAGGATGGTCTTCCAAGCTCTCGCCTCCCACCTCACGAGTATTATGCGCTCTTCCCGAGATTGAAAATGAATCACAGAATTCAAGCAAACTAAGGGAATGTTCAAGTGCCTTGGTAGGATGATGAACAAGATTTACAAGAAGTTGGACAAATGAGGGTACTTTAAGGAGTGTTTGGAACAATACATTATCATTAATGTTTGATACTATTTAGTTGTTTTTATCTTGTAGGATGATAATATAACTTCTAAAAATGATGTATGCTAACAATCTTATGCGGGGGATAGCACAAGTATGCTATCAATTTTACCCATTTTCACTATAATGTGAAAATCAATAAGCCTTGCTCAAAATCTATGCTCCACTATGTTTATACATGTGTTATTTACTTTTCCTAACTAGAAATGTTTAGTATAACACCTTTTGAGAAAAATTTCGATTTTGGAAAAGTGCCCGACACCTTAAAAAACTACTCTGAGTTTTCTCGGTGTCCACGGACTGACGGCACCAACGATTTGGTACCATCCGTTATGTAAATTGGTACCGCCATACACAGACAGTGACCAGACGGCACCATTTTTTGGTTCCGACTGTATGATTTTGGTGCCATGGATCCTCTGTAATTTTATGAATTTTGACTCTTTCGTGATTCCAAATTACCATCCATTACTTATAAGTCAATCTTAACTAGTTTCTACCCATATTAGAACTAGTATAACTTCACTTAGGTATATAAAATTCATTTCCACCAAAATTCAAAATTTGAAAATCCACCCAATGAGCCCTTTGGCATAAAGGAAGGAACCAAATTTTGGTACCTTCAAATCCGTGGTGATCGATTGTTAGGAAATTCCACTCATTAGAACACATTTATTGCAAATCTTTTCTTCTTCACTCCATCTCTTGAATGGATTGACTTGGGTGATATGACTAGCATTCAACCCACTTCCAAATCATTAGGAACCTCATCTCTTCAATGGTTTAACATCAAATCAAACACATTTCTCCATAATTTTTCACTCCTATAAATTAAGAGGTTTTACCATGATCATCCTCACACCTTCTTCATTCTTACTATCATCTAGCAAAGAAAACCAAAGTCAAAATGACAAAATCATCTCCAAACCAAGCCTTGCAAGAAGACCGCTAGAATTAGTGTGAGGCCTTGTTGCTTCGTTAACCTTAGCTCCTCATCCGAGTCTTCTCCACTCACAATCTCATCTCCCATCCGAGATGACACAAACCTCACTTTACTACTCTACACCAAATCAATCACATTGTGATCACCACTCCACCACCAACAAAACACCAACTTCACCTCCACCGACCCCATCCAAACATCCAAAACACCATCACCACCTTCACCACCAAGGTCTCCTACTCTCATGCCATGGAGTTATTCTCCACCCACCAACTTCACCAAATCCTTTCTTCGAGGACTTGGATGACTTGCCTCCTAGGCCAAATCATCCACCACCATTGCCATCCTTTGGCACAATTGAGCAAATAGCTCATGAATCACCAAGGTCATCTTTTGACCCAAACGCCCACTAGGGCCAAAACCTCTTCTCTTCCACCCCATTTACAAAGACATTCATGGTCCTTTGTATGGGATCAACCACTCCCAACATCAATGTCCCTCATCTTGAGGACATTGAGGAGTGCATGGGATGCCAATCCCACTGAGAGGAGATTCTAGTCGAACTCCACAACCTCCACCAATTCAAAGGCATGGTGGATTCTCACTTAAGTGAGACTATGCAAATGCAAAATGCTTTGCTTGCCTCCATCATGACCACCCCAAACATTCCAAACACCACCAACACATCTACCATACCACCACCACAACCTCCCAAACATTCTACCCTCCTAGGCATGGTTGCTCAACTTGTGAGCAAACGACCCAAACCGTGGAAAGGACCCGAGTTATGGTCCATGACTTCCAAGAGGAAATGAGGTTCATCCTCAATCATATCCTCGAGCGCCTAAATGCTCTTTCTCATCCACCATCAAATTAGGATGGTCATAGATTAGCATTTCTAGTTCTTCTTTATTTTCTAGGATTATTTTCCTTTTCTTGTACTAAACACATCATTGTGTTCTCCTTTCATGATCTTTATTCATGAAAATTTTAACTAATGAATGGTGTTTTATTATAGTGTTGGTGCTTTTACATAGTGTTTGGAAATGCTTGTGAATGATCATTATTACTAACATTTTTTTGTAGCTTTATTTACACAATCCATGTATCTTCCCATTAAGCACCCAATTTAGGGGAGCTTTGATCAAGGGGAGATAATGGCTCGGCTCATTACATTCTCGATCGCCTCTTCTTTTGTTGAGACAAAAGGGGAGAAAATATAGAACTTGATTATATTTTGACTTTTCGAAAAGTCAAACGCATACATTGACTTTATGAAAAGTCAAACATGATACATCATTGATAATACTTGACTTTTCTTAAAAGTCAATCGCATACTTTGACTTTTTAAAAAGTCAACATCATGCATCAACTAGTGAATACTTTGACTTTCGTAAAAGTCAAACATCATACACTTGCATTATCATTCTCTTTTCAAGTTCTAAAACTAATATTTTATAACTCTTGTACAATCTTTGTATCTTTTATAAAAATAAAATTTATATTTAGTCCTCAACAAAAGGGAGATTGTTAATACAAATATCGCCATTAAACGTTATTTATATTTTTGATCTTTACCTAAGTTTTGTTAAAGACAAAAGTAAATTTAATTTGTATAAAAGCTTAAAGCTTGTCAAGTTTAATAGATATTAAAACAAGCTTTTCAAATAATATATTCATCATTCAAGCATTTACATTTATGATTAGTGACATCTTGATATGACTCTAATCATTATGTATGATAGTGTTTTTAGAATGTGTTAGGTTCTTAAAACCAAACACTACTTAAGTACTTGCATATTTCTAAAAATAGAAATACAACATATGACATCATGTGATGCATCATGGAAATCATTGGAAGATTTTATTAGATATTTTGTGTGGATTTGTACTCTTCATATCTTGCACAATCTCACTTAGATAGAGTTGACTTTGGCAAGATTTGATATCTTGGTCGTCGGACCTCGGAGGTACCAAATTGGTACAGGCGGAACCCTTTAAAGGGTTCCGTGGTCCGTGGACGCCCCGTCCATTTTGGCTATAAATAGCAATGCCAAGCCAAGTAGTTTTTCATCCTTTTCTAATATACTCTCATACATATCTTCTCTAACCTTTCTAACTCGGTTTCATATCATAGTAGTGATCTCTTTGTAGCAAAGAAGATCAAGTCACATTCAAGCTTCAAACGAGAAGTTGGAAGTCTTGTTTGTTTAGTGTTGTATGATCTAGTGTTGATTCATACTTCATTGTTGTATTAAACCATCATAATCTTGTGAGTGTGAGTGGTTAGTATTTTAGTCCTCAAAATACATTGTGTGTGGGAGTAGTTGTACCTTGGAAAGAACTCGACATCTAGCTTAGTGTCGAAATTGTGTAAGCGAAGTGTAAAGGTTTTCTCCGCGGTGAAAGGAGCTTGTTGACTAGTGAAGTTAAACTCTCGAGTGTGAGACTCGGGAGTGGAGTAGGCAAGGAAATAGAGTCCTTGTAGACCAAACCACTATAAACAACTTGTTGTGGTTTGATCATTTCTTTCCTTATTTACTCTTTATATATTACTTGCATATTTCATCAACATATAAATCAATATCAATTGATCTTTCAATAAGTTTCAAAACAAAGATTTTAATTGGTAAACTATTCAACCTCCCTTCTAGTTTTCTACACTATTTATAAAAAATAAGATGTATCAAAGAGAATTCTTTATTGGCGTAGAGTTAATAACCGGAGACATTCCATGATTTTTACACCCAGTTAAAAAACCACAATAAAGTATTCCCTGCATACATGATTAACTTATTTACAAAAACAAACATTTGAATGGTTTTAGAAAATTGTTAATTAGAATTACATACCTTTGAATTCTTGAATGAGCATATTGACAACCCTAGCTTTTCATAAATCAAAAGAGTACGTTTAAAACAAAAATTAAGATTTAATTTTATGTCCTTGGATCGATTGATCTTTCAATAAGTTTCAAAACAAAGATTTTAATTGGTAAACTATTCAACCCCCCTTCTAGTTTTCTACACTATTTATAAAAAATAAGATGTATCAAAGAGAATTCTTTATTGGCGTAGAGTTAATAACCGGAGACATTCCATGATTTTTACACCCAGTTAAAAAACCATAATAAAGTATTCCCTGCATACATGATTAACTTATTTACAAAAACAAACATTTGAATGGTTTTAGAAAATTGTTCATTAGAATTACATACCTTTGAATTCTTGAATGAGCATATTGACAACCCTAGCTTTTCATAAATCAAAAGAGTACGTTTAAAACAAAAATTAAGATTTAATTTCATGTCCTTGGATCGATTTGTTTACACAAATCGTTCAGTGATTGTTTTGTTGGATTGGGTATGAATTGATTTAGGGTAAACTGATTTTCGGGGTATGAATTGATATTGAATAAATTGATTTGGGGTAAACTGATTTATGGTAGAATGATTTGGGGTAAACTGATTTAGGGAAAATGAGGGAAAGGCGGTATTGTTGGAGGTATCTTGTATTGAGGTAGGGGTATTAACGATCCGAGCCGAGTTGAGTTTTGGCCTAATCGAGCTAGGCTCATTTATTAACTACTCGGATCGAGCTCGAATAAACTTTAAAAAAGAAATTCTCGAGCTCTAGCTCAAATTTTTATTGTTGTTCGAACACGAGCTCGAAGCTTGTTTAAAGTTTTTAAACTTTTTTTGGTAATCCTAACTTTCAAGCTTAAGATACTCGTATAAAAAATTGAACTTGATAGGCTCGTTTATTAACCATTTATGCTCAGCTAAGCTCAATCTTGCAAATTAAATGGCTAAGTTATCAATATAAAGCTAGTGAAAAACAAAGCACATCTAAAGTGGCTTTTAGACTCCATTATTTTATCTTTTAAAATAGAGAACAATTTTTATTATGTCACACCCCTAAATCGGGTCGCAGCGAAAAGGTAACTGGGGCGTGACTTTCATGGAAACAAAGTTACAGTTATATCGATGACCTACATGAGAGTCATTTTGAAATATGCATTTTATCTCATCGGTAAGGTTTTACAAGAAAATATTTCAAGAACCAAATGTTTTAAGTAGTACAATAAATCTTCAAAATGATGAGACCGCGACAATGGGTGACTCTAGTGATGATGCTCTAAATGCTAATCATGCAACACGTCTAAGGATCTGAAAAAATACATGCTAAAAAGGTCAACATAACATTGGTTAGTTCATAGGTTTATGATGCGGATAATTGTAAACACAAGAAGTTTTACAATCCTCCTAGGCAGTGTACCTAACCGTTGTAGTGTAGTATAGGTAAGACACGATGGATTGATCGTTCTTTAGGGGAATAGTGCTGTGAAGGCTCTAAGTGTATGACAAATTAAGTCAAAAGGTTGAGGGATGATTATTTTTCTATTTTTCTATTTTTTTTAGAAAGCAAAGTAAAAATCTCAGGGTTTGAAGAGTTTTGTTTTATAACTACTAATTAACTTATTAAACTAAATTAAAATAAATATGCAGAAATGTGAATTGTTGAACTCGTATGATAAGTAAATGTGTTTACTTAGAATCTTACTACTCCATAGTTATATCTTATTGATTAGTCGAATTGTCACGTCCTTGTTTTAATTAGCGAATTGTATTCCTTAATATTAATCGTAGGGAGGTGTCAAATGCTCTAACTCTATTAATGTATAAGACTCGTTAAGAACCTTAATGTCAGCGACCGCACTTCTACCAATGATTGGGAATATATAGGACTCGTTAAGACTCTAAATGTCAACGACCGCAATTCACACAATAAATACAACGAACAAACCAGCTATTGCACTATAGTGGAGCGTTTCGTCAGACGATCAAGCTAGTGATATACCTAATCTAAGATCTAGCTAGTTTCCAACTCCTAACGTGATAACAACTAATTAAACAAGAGACGACAATCAATAATCAATAACCATGTTTCATTCAATACTAAGAAAACACTAATAGATCTTGTGGAAAACTAGAAGGGGGGGTTGAATAGTTTTGCCAATTAAAACTCGTTTTAAACTATTTAGATCGACTTATGTCAATCTCTTTAGATGTGTGTTGGATGTTGATAAACAAACATATAGAAGTATAAGTATGTAACGAAAAGATAAGAGTAAGAAGCACAAAACCACAACGCGAGTATTTATAGTGGTTCGCCACAAGGACACCTTCCTTGCCTACTCCACTCCCCGAGTCAACTACTCGAGTTCGTAATCACTACACCCACACCGACTCCTTATGGTGGAGAAACCTTTACAACGTTGCCTACTCTTTTTTCGGTACTAGGCTAACCACCGGGTTCTTTCACACCAAGGTGAACCACACCTACCACAACGTCGCCTACCCTTTATCTGGTACTAGGCTAGATACCGAGTTCCCTTACAATGGAGGAACTACTACCCAACACTACACCAACGACTAATCCCAAAGGAGACCAACTCCTTATAACATCATCAAGTTTATCAATATCCTTGGATCTAATGCTAATCTATCTTGAACATCGAAACACACCATATCGAATGTACATCTAAGGCACATTTCACTAATGCCTTTAACTAGATCTCCAAGACACCCTTCACTAATGTCTTGTGACTTGACTTCTAGGCACCCTTCACTAATGCCTACAATACGGACGATCGACACCTTTCACTAATGTCTTCGTCTTGACACTTGAGACATCTTTCACTAATGTCTTCAACACTACACTTCTTGGAAGAAAGAGAAGAATCATCAACAAGAAGACTTCAGTAGTCTTGATGATGAGGAAGCATGGCAACTCATGGACTTGAGCTTGCTTGATTTCAAAGGTGGTGATCTCGCCTTTAAGAGGAACCTAGAGAATCACATAAAAACAAAACTACAAACATGGATCACTTGGATCTGGGGTTAGAGAGTTTTTAACTCAAGGAGAAAGTATGTTAGAAGGGGTGAAACAATGAAGAAATGGCTTTCTATTTATAGAGAAAATGCCTCATCGTTCCTGGATCCTCCCACAAGGGATCCGTCTAGCGTAAACTAGGGATCCGTGGGACGCCCTCTTTGCCCATGGGTATTTTGGTTATGGGTCATGGGTCATGGGTTATGGGTTGATCCATGGGTCTTTACTAGATACAATGTATCTTATGAGTGCAATGCACCTAGTCAGTGGGTATGGGTCAATACCATGGGTTATGGATATTATCTATATATGACATAAGCATGATGTCATGCAATGGGTTATGTGTCAAGCTCCATGGATATGGGTCATGGACTTTGGGTTATACCCAACTATATTCAATGTGTTTGGTCAATGGGTTATGATACTTAAGTTTCTACCCATTTATATTACCCAATATACTACATACTAGTTATGTGTATATTTTCCTCAAATATGTAAACACTAGTTGTTGTACATATGTAATACTAAATCATAAATCACTTATACTTGTTTTAGTGTTTTATGTGAAAGTGTAAGTGTGTTAGAAACTATTAGTTCAGACCATTTACGTATTTTATTTGTTTCGCTAAAATGATTTTACGTTTGTTATCGACAAAACATTAGAAGATCGTAAAATATAAATAAACGTTTTTACGGCTTATTTGTATTAACAGATCTAGCCTAACATGTTAAAGAGAAGATAAGATAAACAATTAATCACATAACACATAGACAAATTGTAATGATAAAGGATGAATAACTTATATTCAATTAAAACATGGAGTTTAGGGGGCTAAAAACCCTTACAAAATCTGTAAAAATCATGCACCAAAAGGTCTCTCCAAAGTCTTATCAATACGTGTCACACATAACGAAAATCCTATGAAAAATATATATAGTATTACAACTATGACGGAAATGACATCGTCAGCTCGCCGTCATTAGGGTTTCATAAACTGGACCGACTTAGTTATGATGATGTCACCTTAAGGGATGTGATGCCGTCGCTCTTTACTTTTCTGGTCATGACGCAGTCAGCTCTAGACCGTCACCATCCTCTAAAGCGTCACTTGCAAAATTTAGAACCGGATCATCTTCGTGATTCTTCAAGTAACAGCGTCACGTTGTATATGTGACGCCGTCCCACCTCTTTTTCAAGGACATTTTCTTGATTTGGTTGTTTTCTTCGTTTTCTTGTCCAAATGAGCTAAAAACACTTCAAATTCCAACATTTGCTTCCCAAGTGCCTAACACTCCAATAGAAACAATTCAGGGCAATAAATGATCAAATATATATGACTGTACGAGTTTAGAGGTTAAATGACCACTAAAAATGCATGTTTTTACACCTCATCAAATATCCCTACACTTGGGATTTGCTTGTCTCCAAGCAAATGTGCTTTTATCTTAATCAATTTACAAGTTAGGGGGCATTTAACATTAGTTTAAATATAACTTACAACACAATTCATTATCTGAAGCAAATGTGCTTTTATCTTATCATATTTTATCTGAGTTGTCATAATACATTCATCGTTTTCTTGTTAACCTCTTGTTCCATTTCACACTTGTTTATTATTTTAATGTTTTCCTATCTTGATCCCAATGACTCGTCTACTTTAGACTCCCTTGCAATAGACTCCTTTCATTAATGCGATTTATATCAATAATTAGTCTTCTGCACAATATACAATCACATACTTTCTACTTCCAACGCTAATCACATTGTCACCATACTAATAAACACATTTTAATAATTTCACCTATAACTCATACTTATAAGGCCTCATTCCACATAAGTAAAACATTAGTCTATACGATACAAGAACTATCATTCGCTTACATAGCACTTAACACCATGCATTCCATCATGACATATTACCACATATACGATAACATTGTAGAACACATACGCACTCATAAACTTGTATACATACGACATGTCATGCATTCCATCTCCTAATTTAAACAATCTAAAACCCGTGGTACCTCATTACTTCTATAATCACTAAGTCCTCATCGCGATGTTCACTTTACCTCTAAGTCATAGTCTAATTCCATTATTACTACAATTACTTTTACGTTATATCACTAAGGCATCCATTTTATCCATTACTTAAACTTATGTTCAACGCGTCTCACGAGTGGTTTAAGTCTAGGCAACCGAAAGTGGAAACCTAATTCACTTAAACCAAGCTCGATACCAAGTTGTTACACCCCGTGACCGATTGACCAAAATTTTGAACTCAGACATAAAAACGACTTGACTTTAAAGGACATTATGTTACTCTTTGACCATTGACAAAAATCTATGAATATTTAGCCCTTGAAAGTATTTTTAAATGAAACTAGACTCTATTACCATCGAATGACGGGTGGCACGACCCGTGACGACTTACGATTTAAAAGATATGAAATTTAGAAAATCAACAAAATCTGAAAACACACCCCAACCGTCGGTTGGAGGCTTCTAACCTCCACAGAAAGTTCCAACCGCCCCGACTGGTGTTCCAATCGTCGGTTGGAAGGGCTGAGCCCCTTTTTCACGTTTTGACCCGTTTTTCTTCCATACAGCTCATACTACTTCCGTTTTACATCAAAATTTACATAAATCATTATACTAACATAAATATCATTTTCATGTAAAAACATTTACCAATTGACCGTTGAAATAGTACTTTACAATTTCACAGGTTTATGCCCAAAAACCTATTTTGACCCATTTCATGACAAACAAACTATACAACCTCTATAACCCACCAAACTTAACCAAAAACCTTAACATAATATATTAAAACATTGACATAATCAATCAACCTATTTATTACTCAAAATGGGTATAAACACTCTTATTTCAAACACCCCTTTATCCTTAACTAGAAACACATAAAACCATTTATACAACAAACCGTTAAACATGCTTTACCATAACCGACAAGAACACAACTTGACACTCGACTACACGTTTCAAACCAATAAAAGACCAATGAGGGTATAACATTGACCTTGAGCTCGGTATCTACCTAAGCTCCCAGCGCTCTCTATCTTCCAATTCGCTCCTAAGTCCTTAAGTTATAGTCCAAGTACTTTCTTCTGGTTGCGTATAAACCTACAAGGACCTTTAAACACTAAAATGTAAGCTTTCACTTAGTAAGTAAACGGTAATAACGTAATATCATATATCCTTTACACATATAAGCATTGTACATAGTTTTATAACATCATATTACATAAACCAAACAGTAACCACACTTTGACACTACTTAGCATTTAAACCTCATCATCATACAACACTTGAGTTATCTAATACGTACCTTATCTACCCTTCCCTAATTCACACTTACTAGTTGATTATGCCAAACCAACCTTAGGTCTACTAATCATCCCACAACTTGAATCACAAATCCATCAAATCCTTAGCACAACAAACACATAACACATATATGAATAAAATCTATATAATCTCACATTATAACCATTTACTTACCTTGATCATCCAAGCTACACTACCAAGGGCATCATTATCATCATCATCTTTCATCATCATCATCCTATATCAAAACCATCATACACCTAAACACTTAATACATAATCAAACAACCTTAACAATGGTTTGGACAACCATAATCTTACCTCCAACATCTCTAATCACCACATAATCATAGATTGATTATATGATGATTAACCTCATAACTTATTAACTTAACCCCAAGATAAATAGACTACTTACATATGTAGATTATTTCTAGAACTTTAATCTTGATGTGAAATCCTCATCTTTCTTCTTTGATCACCCAACTCCATTTCCCTATCTTTTTCTCTCTAAAAAACAGACCTCCACGCACACGCACACGCGCGCGCGCGCGCACACACACACACACTCTTCACGCTTATAAAAAGAATAAGAAATGCCTAGAAAATTTTAGGCTAAGATATTTTAGGTGACAAGTTTGCCTTATTGGCAAATATGGTTCCTCTAGTCCTTATTATTCTATTTTGGCCACACTTCATAAAATAAAACTCTTGGGTCTAGGCATTTAAGTCCTTGAAGCCTATTTCTTTTCTAAATGTGACACAACATACTTTCTATAACTATATTATAAATTCTTTGACTATCAAGTTTGACCCCTACATATCTTCCATTGACTAACCAATCAGAACAAGCCTTATTCACTTATCTAGAGTCTAACCGTCTAACATACTACACTAATCCACAATGCACTTGGACTCTCTGATGTAGCTTAAACTTTGAAGGCTTCATTGACTTGCATTGTTATGACACGTTGTGAACTTGATGTGTTGATGAACTGGCATTGACATGACCTCCTTTACTATCTTTCTCATTCGTATTGTTAAATTGATCTATAAAGGCATATTCCTCGATCAACCAACACAAGGGCCCCAAGAGCAAGCATCTACTTCCGTGTAAATGGGTCCTTAACCATGGCTACTGTTTGGCCTGCAAATGATTCTCTTCTTCCATTTGTGTAGATTGTTCTCTCGCCAATAAGTTCCACATATCTGGAAAACAAAAAAGCTACAACTAATGACTTCTATGTGGAAAATATAAAAGAAAAATAACACACACACTTAAGAAGTTGAGATTTTGCAGGTTCACCTAACATCAATACATTGATGTCTCCACGCAATATGTGTTTTTCCTTCGCCAATTTCTTCTGGCCTCCAAACATAGTGAGTGTTATTGCAGTCTTCACATACTGAGATTGAGACAAACATGATTGCAAAACTTATTCAATGGCATGCCATGTCAATGCACCATGCCATGTCATCAATGACTTGGCATTTCTCATGCTTAGGTGGCTTTATGATGTGGCAAGACTTGTTTCATAACTTGTCTATTATATAATGTAGGATTTGAAATAAGACTGCTTTTGCAAATATATATATATATATATATATATATATATATATATATATATATATATATATATATATATATATATATATATATATATATATATATATATATATATATATATATATATATATATATTAGCTACTATATTTATGAAAGGATTTAAGTCGTAGAATAACGATGTACTTTTCGAAGAGTCCGCAGTGCGTGTACTTTTTTAAGTTGTAGAATAGCGATGTCTTTTGAAAGTGTTCCAATGCAGTGCGTGTATTTTTTAAGTTGTAGAATAGCAATGTTTTCCATAAGTGTTCCAATTTAGTGCGTGATTGAGGCACCAAATGAAACACTTATGAAAGTATATTGCTATTCTACAACTTAAAAAAGACTGCACTCAAAACCAGATACTTTCAAAAGTACATCGCTATTCTACAATTTAAAAAAGACACGTCTAAAACGGACGCTAAAAAGACATCGCTATTCTACGACTTAAACCCTATGAAAAAAAAATAGAAAACCATACATTATAAAAATATTCTTTATAACGTTATAACTCCTTTATTATATATATATATATATATTTTCATAATTTATATGAAAAGTTGTAATCATATCTATCATTTAGCAATTTGTAATTTTAGTTGTCATCATCGGTCGATGTCTCATACTTTTAGAAGGATAATTAAAAATGGTTTTTAGAAGACTATAACATCGAGCAAACTCATTTAAAATCAAACCAAACTTATATCTGGTCCAAAACGGTGTGTATCATAACCGAATCAGTTCCAAAATCGAATCATACTTATTGTTGTTTTGGTTGATCCGGTTGTTAACTGATTCAACCTGGTTTATGGACCAAGCTCATCTTAAAAATTAAAGGTTATAAATGAAGGGAGGTGCTCTCTTTATACTTTCCCATAAACTAATCTACAACAATACGAGCATTCATTCTATACACTTTTTGTATATAAGGTTATTTATAAAGTTAAATACATCTCTACTAGTTACTGAATATTTTAAATCATTATATTAGACTCTAAACATTAAGCTTACGACTATTGGCAAGCCCTTCTTGTATAAGCCCACTATGATAGTGTTTTTGTGGTTGTTGTTTAAAGTACTATATGGAGGAAGTTGTAGATGGATGTATTGGTCTTGTGTCTTGTGTGGAATTTAGTACGTTGCATCAAACGGAGGAAGTCCAAGTGTTTATGACGTTATCGAATTTGCGGATATTGGTGTATAAAGCGTAGATGAAGATACTTAATTTGTTATTTGATATTGAAGATTCTAGAGCGTGTTACTAATCCGATTGAAATTTGGTTGCTCATTTTGGTGAAGTGGAAGGAAGATGATGTTAGTTTTATTAAAAATCGAATGTGAAATGTATGCTAGACAAGGGTATTTATATAACTTTTAAAAACTCAGTAAAAGAAAAAAGTTTTATTTTAGAAATGAGTAAAATGACTTTCTTTTTCCGGCAGATTTGAATTAAGAATAACGAAAGAACTAATGATATAGCCATTGTGTGTATAACACGGCAATCAGTAACAGAACTAGAGGTGTCTGCGATGTCACGAAACCTTAATGAAGTCATGTTTCGGGGTGTTAATTTGTGTTAAAGAAAACTTTAATTTTTTCAAATTGCACTCGGTTCAAAAAAGGTTTAGGTCAGTAAAATAACGATTTTTTCATCGTCTTATTTTGAGTACGTGTCTTATTTATTGTTCTATTTAATTTTGTGTCTTTCATTTTTGTTCCATTTTGCATTTGATAACGTGTGATAATTGAAAGTTTGGCGTGTCACCATTTATAATGTGACACGTCATCAAACGCGAAAATGAAACAAAACGAAAGACACAATATTAAATGGAACAATAAATAATCTGTATCTAAAACAATACATTTAAAAAGCGTTCTATTTTACGACCTAAACCCGTTAAAAAAATATGGGCTTCCAAATATTTTGTGCAATCACTTCTTTAAAACCTTCTTGGTGCACTCATAAAGTCCGCTCCTTAACAATATATTTTTTAGAGCCTAAGACCCAGCGCCAACAATGGCGTTTTCCCTTAAAACGCAACTTGACGGCGCGAGGAGGGTACCGTCCCTCGCGTTTTCGAGTCCTAAGCCGTCATGACCAGTCGAGATGGTCCCGGAAAACGCACGCGACAATGCGAGAAGGGTACCGGGGTCGCATTTTCCCGTCAAATGATCCCGGTTTTTACTATTTGTTTTCCTCTCTCTTTTTTAAACGTTTGTGTTTGGTTTCTGGCTCGCTAAAATGATGGTCGTGTTATTGCGGCTGCAAGTGTTGGTTCGTATTTATGGCCGGGTGTCGATGGAGGATCCTAGCTAGTTGTTTGCATTTGTTTGATTCTTTAACACTACAACAGAAAGAAGTTTCGTTTTTTGAAGTGTGAAGGGTGTTGTAGTAAGATGAAATGTTTAAGATGGTGGCTGGTAATATGTGATGTAGGGTTAACAATGTAAAAATTAGCGTAACTAGATACTTATGACTCCTAGAAATTAAGGTGGACTTCTATGTGCCTATATTGGGTTATGAAAGTTGATTGACGTCACAAATGGTGTCTTTAATTATACGCCTAAACCACATGTCAAGATATCTATTGGTGACGTAGGAGAGGACCGCTTCTTCACAAACCAATAACTTATCGCCGTCAGCTTTGAAAGACATAATTAGTCCCATTTTAAGCCTCCAAATCATTTTCCATTGGGTTGCTATCCCAATTGTGAATGGCTTATGTTTTAATCCGAAATTAGTTAAGCATGGACTGAAAGTCTTGTTATAAAATTTTGGAATTTGGCTAAATTTGTAATGTTTTTTTTTATTAATGAAAATTTTATTTTAATTAAATGTGTTGTTTTATTTAAAATAAATGAGAAAAAAATATGGGGTTTATGGGTGCACGATAGCACCAAAATATGATGTTATAAAAGGAAGAGATGTTTTTGGTGTTATGAAGAATTATTGTGTTATGGGAAAAAGTGGTGATGTGATAGCACTTTTTCTCACGACACCGTGAGCATGAGTCTAACCCAAAATGTTAGTTATGGAATAGCTAACACAAACACCCTGTATGATATTATCATATCAATAGATTGAGTAAGATAGATTTTGTATTCGTGTAGAAAAAAAAACACAAGCCACAAAAAAATCAAAGAACAAAAATCTTGGAAACCTCGAGAACCCAAACACCAACCTTAAATATTCACAAGGTTCTTCCAGTTTTAAACGTGAGTGACAATGGCAACTGATCTTCAGGTAAATAATATCTAGTTTAATTTTTAGTGTTTTATTATGAAATGGGTTGATTGTGATTATGGTTTTGTATTGTAGGCATGGTTCATGGATGATGTGCATGAAAACCCACAGCTTCCTCATCATTGCAATCCTCCTCAGTTTGTTTCCTCTGATTACTTGTCAGGTATCAATGGGTCATTTTTTTTAATTAAGTAAGGGGTTGAAATAGTAAGATGGATTGTGTGATTTTGTGAATTTTTCTGATTTTTAGTTGTTGGTTTGGGATTTGTGTAGAATTGGGTGTTTTGCAATGGAAATTGAATCCCGAAAAGTATGAGGATGATGAGGAGTTGGAGAGTATTAGGACTGCCAGAGGCTACAGTTACATGGTACTAATTTTGCATCTTTTGATTCATTTTTATTTCGAGTTTGCATAATATGACTACTTGGTAGCACAATTATAGCATTAGTTGCACTCCAACACCTTAGACGTCCGCCTAGGCCGAATTATTAAATAAAAACATCAGTCCAGTTACTAGAGTAGATCACTCCATCGCGTTAAATAGTTGTTCTTGTATAATCTTGTTATACCCTTCATACACACAATTGTCTTCCTTCTCTTAATCTGCACGCTATTCACTTGCTGACAGAACGCTCCGAATAATCAACTTAGATTTTTCTCAGCAAGTATTATGATGGTTTCGTTAATCGTCTATAATTCCGCTTCCATCCCTTCACTTAGGGCTTCTTTTTTTTATTAACCGATGCTTAAATTATTGATGATTTGATGGGGAGACCCTCAACTCAATCTCTTTACATTTTTCAGCCATTCTTTTTAATTAAGCACAAAATAATCAACTTTTAATTTGACCTTGTGAATTAATTATTCATCCTATTAAGACAATTAAGTCAAAATTTGAACACCACCTTACTCTGCAAGTACTCCTCTAACATGGATTCTAAAAACATATGTCATATGAATTTTATAACTTTTGGTAATTTGATGGTACCCGATAGTCACATACTTCTGCTGCAACTGGCTTAGGTTCCAACATTCTTGCTCCTAGAATAAAACTACTTATGTTAATAACACCATTACTAACAAACTTAAACACAATTTTATCTTTTTTTCTCTGCTACTAATATTCCTTTCCTTATATACTGTATAGAAACTTTCCAAATTGAAAACAGGACGTCTTAACACTTCACCTCCCGACACCATTCTTTTTCAATCCAATTTCTAAACTAACGCACTACTTTTTTTAATAGCTAAATTATAGATACAGGAAAAGAACATCTTTCAACACCATATTCTCTTCATTAGAAAGCCTTCACAACTACTTTGTCAACAATGCTTGTTTTCAGTCTCAGCTCACCGAAACTCAATCCACCTGTTTCTTTTCTTTTTATAGTCTGATTCCTACATATTAGTATAATACTCCTCTGATAATGCAAAAAGTGAAAAAACACTGTAACACTGACTAGCGGTAGAAACTGCTTTAATTGATGTTGTCCTCCCTGCCCGACACATTAATTTAGCTGTCCATGAAGCAAGTCTTTCTCTGAATATCTCCAATATGAGTAGAGGTGTTATACTATTTTAGCTTATAATTATTTGATCCTCGATATTCAATTATACATGGACCCAATTTTTTTTTTACTGATTCCGTTTTCTAAATTTGTATACCATATACTGATATACACATAAGGCATCTCCAAATCCCTGCACGCCTGCATACGTGCAGCTTAGGCCTGCTTATAGCACCCAAGATTTCCTAAAGTAGAGTACATAAGGGTTTGCACTTCAGGTTCTACTTTTCCATTTATTTTATTGTTTGTCAGTTCCTTGTAAAGCTAGAGCGTAACATTATCACTTTGTTCATGGACCTTGGACTTGCATAATCTCTTTTGGGTAAAGGGTTTTAACCTGGAAAATTACTTGCATAATCTCTTTCAATCATTTCTGGAGTTTGGACTTTCCATAACTTTTAAATTTGCTGCGAGTTTGGGTTGTGGAACATCATGCTAGCTGCAAATTTTGTTGCATCAAGTTATTATTACTGAGGCTTTACATACTCAAGTAGCAGGATTGGTGTGCTAAAATAAATTGTTTAGGCTAAAGACTGAAAATATGGTCTTGTTAATTAGGGTCATTTGTATATATTAACCAATATGATGTGGTGTTGAACATTCTAAATAGATAGTCATTTTGGTAGGTAAAATTTTATGTCGAGGGTAAATATAAGATTTTGGTTTGCACAAATTACTAATCATATATAACCAAGATATCTTTTGGATAAGAGAGCAACTGATGAGAACTGAGAAGTGCAATCTTTTAAAACTGAAGAATACCAGATATAATGGTGTTATATCCAGGTCGTGATTTGAACCCATATACCTAGAAAAAGGGTTTTGGGGGTTATCATGTATCCCTAACTGGTCAAATGACTCGAATGGGGAAAATAAAAACTTAAAGCAAAAATGGTACCGGTATAACATGTAGAATGTTGCTCAAAGTGTAGTTTTTATGTATACATCCTCCTAAACAGATTTAGTGAAATATTTTGATTGAAATTCTAATAGTATAGCCTTTGTGGTCTATTTCAGTCTTTACATATAACCTGTTATGACCCAATAACTAACCTGCTCCTATTTTGCGACATCTACCAAATATGGTACTTATATAATTAATTATGGCTATGGTAACATTGTTTGTAGGATCTACTGGATCTATGCCCTGAGAAAGTGGAGAATTATGAGCAAAAGTTAAAGAACTTTTATACAGAGCACATTCATGCAGACGAAGAGATACGTTACTGTCTGGAAGGGAGTGGCTATTTTGATATTCGAGACAAAGATGATCGTTGGATCCGCATTTGGATCAAGGCTGGTGATCTTATCATCTTGCCTGCAGGAATATACCACCGTTTCACCCTCGACACCTCCAACTATATCAAGGTAAACACAATCGAGTTCTGCTTTGAACTGTTTATTCAGCTCTTTTGACTTACAAAGTCAAACAAGCCACTTTCCAACTCCAAAATTTTATAGGATTGTTTCAAGACATTGAGAAATTGCTCCCATGTTCAAACCTCTAAACAAACACTATAACTTGAAAAGTAAATGCAACTTATTTGACCCTTAAAAGTCGGACAGTGTCATGACTCATGACAATATAGTCGTATAGACAATGAGATTCGTATAGAATCCTTTACATCTTTGAACTTTTGGATTGTAAAGTCAAACAGGGTCTTAAGAACGAGTCTCCTGTCTATAAGAATTAAGTAGGATTGTCTCAAGGATCTTGATAAACAAACTCGCCCTTTAACTTCTCAACATACACTGTATCTAGAAAAGTGAAGGTTACTTATTTAAACTCGTCGACTCATCTGGACATTGACTTTTGAAATCAAACAAACTACTTTTATACTATTGCATACAAATGTTTCAAGAATGCAGGAAAATACTTGAGAATTTTTATAAGTAAATGTAAAATATTTGACCTCATAATCAAACAATCTTTTGACAGCATGTTGAACCTTATTAACCATAGTTTTTGGTTGGTTTCATATACAGTTGATGAGGTTATTTGTTGGGGAGCCAGTATGGACTGCTTTCAACAGGCCACAAGAGGAGCATCCAGCCAGGAAAAGCTACAAGATTAACTTTGGTCAAAAGATTGGAATGCCTCTTGAGGCTCATTGAACACAAAATTTGAGTATTTTATGTATGTAAATGCTTTAAATTTTCTGATATATCTGCAAACTGCAATGGCCATATACATGTATTTGGAGGTCTAATATTCTTATACTTTACTGTCTTTGAATCTTGAATGTGAGATAACGGCAACGCTATGCTATTTATTATAGCCTTAATAAACTCTAAGAATCCCCATGTATACTCTTTGACATTTGATTCGCCTATAGTTGTTTTTCGTCAACTACCCTTTTGAAAAGAAGTGTGGATTTTATGATTAGATGCACGCGTCTAATTTATTATTTTAACACTTGTATTAAGCAGAATTAGATTCACATTATATAATTAGGAAAACTTCATAAACTTGTATAGCAGTACAAATACTCATTATTCTCAGACATATATAGTTTCAGTTCAGCTGTACTAGATCCTCAATTCGGTTCATTCAAACTAGATCCTGTGTCACGAAATTACAAAAAGAAGTATCTTGTTTCTTATTATTCACAGCTCAGTTTCTTTGATGGCTTCCTTGAGATATGGGACAACTTGAGCGGATGCTGAAATGATATTCTTGTATATGAAAGAAAATATAGTTTCTGCCCAAAAGATTCCTGAATATCAACGACGGCCATCATTTGAGCAAATTGAAAAGGTGAGGCTTCAACAACAAAAGGATAAACGATCTAGTGCTCATTGAGGAGCCGAATCAAGAAGAGAAAAGGTCGGAATATGAGCTTCCCCACCAATCTCTCCTGCCGAAAGCACTTCTTCTAACATCTTTAGTCCCAATAACGGCTCCACTTAACCCTCATCGATGAGAAAAGTGGCTGCATTTCGACCAACTCCATTAATTGTTATCTGTCTGAACATAGCACAGAGGAACTAACAGAAAAACATGCGGACAACACTACACATTAGATATATCACAACTCACAACTACTATTCCAACAAAATAGCATTTGTTGCCTAATGGTTTCTCTTTGCTTTTGTTTTTTTATGGTAACTATGGTTTCCGACCTTTTTAGCCAACTAATGGACAGGGTTTGAACCCATCGCCACACAGACTCAGGTAAAACCCTCATTTTTCAGGAGGTTGGCGTGGCCATTATAAGGTTGTTTGCACTTAATAGAAATTGAACTTGAGACTTGACACATGTTAGTGTGATAGTCACAAGCTTTTTCTACACTATGATTCCCGGATGGTTTTGTCTAATGTTTTTGGGCCATTCTAAGCTTTTATATAGACTCTAATGTAAGTAGTTATTGTTTTTGCTAAATAATTTAGACATCATACAAACATTATCACGGTGTATAATTAAATCGAATGGTGTTAAACCACAACAACATTCGTTTTGAATGAATGTTGATTGAGCATAAAATTCAGTTTGAGCGAACAATGTTATATTGATAACGCATATACAAAACGTTGGTATGGCTAGTAGCACTTTAGGTGCTTGGATGTGTCCTTTAATGGACTGAGATGAGGGACCCCACCCTCATCCGTTGTACTTTAATATTTCTTTGGAGTAATATATTTTATCGGGGAAACCTTTTACCCATATATGACACGATATATTTTGAACTAAATAAGTCAATTACGAACGTGTCGTATTCCCGAGCATGTCTTATCACATCCCGAGACTATTCAAGGCAACCAATTAATTAATGCAACAGAGAATTAAACGCATGGAAGCAACAAAAACTTTTGATTAGTTAATGCAACGAATTAAATACAAGCATGTATGCAACGAATGAATTGATACGGCCAAAAGAAACGATTTTTTTTCTTTCTTTGGTGGTTTAGGGTTTTTGGTGATGGATGTTTATTGCTCTGATTACCATATTAAAATAGGTTTATTCCCCTTCGTTTCATAAAAATATACCAATCGGTATATATAACTTACAAAGGACCGAACTATGCAAAACCCTTAATGGGCTGGACATAAGAAACGTTCAATTAATAATAATGGGCATAAACTAATAATAAGATCGGCTAATATATATGACACGATTTATTTTGAACTAAATAAGTCAATTCCGAACGTGTCGTATTCCCGAGCATGTCTTATCAGATCCCGAGACTATTCAAGTGATTCATATCAAACGGAGTGTCTTTCTAGCTATTCAATCAAGATGAAGTATTTTATTTCATTGATTGTAGTGAGAGCGCACTTACGAATCAATATCTTTTGAACTACCTAAGTCAAATATGAAAGTATCGTCTTCTTAAGTAAATGTTATCACATCCGGGACTTGTTCATTACTAGCATTGTTTTCAAGTGTCTATGTAGTGTTTACTACTTTATATTGTATTCTTGCAAAATACATAAAAAAGTTTGAGCTATTAAAACTACCAAACTTGCAATTTGAGTTCACATGCCAAATTACTAATTTGTGGTTAGATGGTAGGATAGTTTACATTTCATCAATTGCATATGTAACAGTTAAACTAGAAACACAAAATGCAGTTTATGATCAGAATTCATCACACAACTAATCAAATTGGTTTTGATTTAGTTCTCAAGTATAATCACATTATTCACATCATGTACTTAGTTATACTAGATGTTGGAAAATTTAGTGCACTTGTGGAATTAGTTCACACCTGGTTTTGGGTTAGGAGGTGCGGAGTGTACACCCATGAGGTCCCTGAACACCCTGACTCAATAGTGGTTAGTCTTGCTAGTGTATTGGTTACTCTGCTAGTATGGTAAACTATCGCTAGTATAGTAACCGATGGTTCCCTTTGGTAGTGTATTGGTTCCTATTTGGTAGTGTATTGGTTGCAATCGCTAGTGTAGTAACCGATGGTTCCTCTTGGTAGTGTTCGGTTCCTATTGCTAGTGTAATGGTTCCTCTTGGTAGTGTTGCAATGATTAATTTGTAATGTTTGACTCATTTAAGTGGTTTTATGATCGCTTTATGACCACGTTTAATTGGTCATGTAACTACTATTCCTATGATAATGGAGGCTTATTATGGGTGATTAATTGGCCGCTAATCACACATAATGTCCATTGACTAGGAGTGAGTATTCTCTACTATAAATAGAGAATGTCATCATCAGCATGGAGATATACTGAAACCAGGAGAAACAAATAGAAAGCTTAAACACTTATAGCGCAAGGGTTATTGATTATGCCTAATTCAATAACTAACATTTGGTCTTATCCCAAGTAGATATTCGTAAACCTGCATAGGGTTGAATAGTTTACTTTGGAAAGTGATTACACGATTCAAGTGATATCCGGTAACCACCTTAGTGGTATTCTTCTTGACTTTGATTATCTTACCTGCTGCTGGGCGAATTACCACCAACAATCAAAGTAAACTATTTTGTAATAATCAATGGTCTTCTGCGCAATGAAACACATGGCTTCAAACTTTGCCAAGTTGGACAAGTTTGAAGGGTGGACTTTAGGAGATGGCGAAGAAGATGCACTTCTTGTCACAAGCATGAGTGTGGTCTATGTTCGACTACACCTATTCACGATGATGGGGATGATGCTACTTGTGGAGCAGTTAGGAGAAGGAGCAAATGGGAGAATGATGACTACATTTGCGAGGTTTAATTCTCAATGGTATGTCGATTCTCTATTTGACATTTATCGAACTTTGAATCTTCCAAAGAACTATGGATTCCTTGGATGCCAAATATATGGTGAGGATGCATCAAGTAAGAAGTTCCTTGTAAGTAATTTCACAAATTACAAAATGACCGATTCAAGACCGGTTATGGAACAATACAATGAACTTCTTGGTATACTTGGAAGGTTTACACAACACAATATGCACATGGATGAGGCTATTTCAGGTCTCTTGTGTCATAGATAAACTTCCCCACTTCTTGGAAAGATTTCAAGCATACCTTGAAACATAAGAAGGAGGAGTTAACTCGGTTGAGTTAGGCGATCATCTGCGCATTGAGGAATCTCTCAGGGTGCAGGATAATGACAAGCAAAGAGTGGCAATGCTACTGGTGCATCTGTTGTCAATATGGTGGAGCATAACAACTCCACCAGGTACAATGATAACAAAGGAAAACGTAAACATCATGATAACACAAGGGCAGATCCTAACAAGAAGGCAACACCTACTTGTTGGAAATGTGGCAAATCTGGTCACATTAAAAGGGATTGAAAAGGTGTGAAGGTTGGTGGTAAAGCCAATGGATTAGACACTAATGGTTCAGGGAGTGGTGGTTCAGCCAACTCATTGAAAGGTCAGAATATGTTTAATAAGTCTTTTCAGATTTATTATGTTACATATGTATCTGAATCTTATTATGTGCAGGATGATGATGTTGCGTGGTAGGTTGACTACGGTGCAACAGTTCATGTGTGCAAAAATAGAAGGCTGGTTCAAGACTTATGAGTCAATGAATGATGGTTCTATTCTTCACATAGGAAATGAGTCAACACCTTGGTGCATGGTCGTGGTTGTGTAGATCTTAAGTTTAGTTCGGAAAGATTGTAACTTGTTTAATGTTATTCATGTTCCTGATATAAGGAAGAACTTAGTTTCAAGTAGTGTTTTGAATAATCATGGATATAAACAAGTTATTGAATCTGATAAATTTGTCTTGTCTAAACATGGTGTGTTTATTGGTTTTGGCTATTTATGTAATCAAATGTTCAGGCTTAATATTGTCACTGATAGTGTTAATTCAGCCTTTGTGACAACCAATGACCTGACTGACTCTACCCTATGGCATGCTAGACTTGGCCATGTACACTATAAAAGGATGCAAGATATGTCTAAGGATGGGTTAATCCCAACATTTGACATGGACACTGAAAATTGTAAAACTTGCATGTTGACCAAGATAACTAAGAAACCTTTTCAGGGTGTTAAACGTGAATCTAAGCTCTTAGAGCTAATACACAGTGACCTGTGTAATTTGCATGCCACTCCCTCTTTGGGGAATAAGAAGTACTTTGTGACATTTATTGATGATGTTTCTAGGTTTTGTTATGTCTATCTATTACATACTAAGGATGAAGCATTAAATAAATTCAAAGTATTTAAAACTGAAGTTGAATTACAACTTGGGTCTTTGATCAAAAGATTAAGGACTGATAGGGAGGTGAGTACATGGATACTCAGTATTTTCGGTCTGTTGATATAATCCATGAAACGATCGCTCCTATACTCCTCAAAGAAATGGTATTTACGAAAGGAAAAGCAGTCTTTGGAGATGGTTAATTCCATGTTGTCCTATTCAGGATGAGTCAAGGGTTCTAGGTGAAGCTATGTTAACGACTTGCTATTTATTAAATAGGGTTCCCAACAAAGGAACAAGGTTACCCTTATGAACTACGGACTAAAAGGAAACCCAACTGAACTATCTCGGGGTTTGGGATTGTAGGGCCGTTGTAAGACTCACGATCTAAAGCTAAAAATTTGGGTGAAAGAGGCATTGATTGCATCTTTGTTGGATATGATGAGCATTCCAAGGCTTTTAGGTTCTATGTTATTAAACCTAATGAATATGTTTCAATTAACTCCATAATTGAATCAAGGGATGCAATGTTTGATGATAATAGATTCTCATCAGTCCCTAGACCAAGTCAAAGGATTCCTAACGGAACTCATGACGTTGGTTTATTAGAGGTCCTTGATAAAGAAACATCAAAGGTCCCCGATGAGGTTGTGGTTCAACAACCTGAACCTATGCTCAAAAAGAGCAAAAGGGTCAGGAATCCAAAGTCATTTGGACCTCAGTTTCAATTATATTTAATTGAATGAACAAGGGATGAGGTCTCTAACCAATACTCCTATTGCTTCATTGTTGAGGATGATCCCAAGACATTTGAAGAAGCAATGAAGTCCCGAGATATTGCTTTCTCGGAAAGCAATCAATGATGAGATGGATTCCATCATGGGCAACAACACTTGGGTGTTGGTTGATCTACCACCGGTTGTAAACCTTTGGGTTGCAAATGGATTTTCAAAAGGAAAATGAAGTTAGATGGAACTATTGAAAAGTTCAAGGCTAGACTAGTCATTGTGGCTTTAAACAAAAGTCGGGGATAGACTATTTTGATACTTATGCCCTTGTGGCTCGTGACGATACCATAAGGCTGCGATTGCTTTGGCATCTATTCGCAATCGATTATTCATCGGATGGATGTGAAGACAACCTTCTTAAATGGTGAATTGGATGAGGAGGTTTATATGAACCAACCTCGGGGCTTCATCTTGTCTCGAAATGAAAACAAGGTGTGTGGCGATTATGTCTCTTTATGGACTAAAGCGAGCACCTAAACAATGACATCAAAATTTGATGAGGTGGTTTTGTCTAGTGGTTATGTTCTTAACCAAGTGACAAATGTGTGTATAGCAAATTTTATGAATCTGGTAAAGGAGTCATCATTTGTCTATATGTTGATGACATGTTGATCTTTACCGACCAAAATCAGGTTGACCGACAAAGGAATTTTTGTCATCAAGGTTCTCCATGAAGGACATGGGGAGGCGATGTTATCCTTGGTATAAGGATTAAACATTAAAGTAAAAGAATTTCTATCTCTCGGTCTCATTATATTGAGAAGGTGTTGAGAAAATTCAATTACTTTGATTATACTCCGATGAGTACACCTATGGATACTTGTGAGAAGTTGATGCCTAATAACGGCAAGGCTGTATCTCAACTTGAGTATTCTAGGGTAATTGGTTGCCGATGTATGCCATGACTTGTACAAGACCCGATATTGCTTTTACATTGGGTAAACGAGAAGGTATACTAGCAATCCTAGTGCTCATCAGCATGTCGGCGGTTCGAGGTCTATGAAGTATCCAAGAGAACTATGGATTATAGTCTCATATCTGGTTATCCTTTAGTATTAGAAGGATACACCGATGCAAGTTGGATCAAGAACACTAAGATAATTAAATCTACCGGTGGTGGGTATTCCTACTTGGTGGAGGTGCAATTTCTTGGGCATCCAAGAAGCAAACTTGCATCACCGGTTCAATAATGGAATCTGAATTTGTGGCTTTAGCAACCTTGGCAAAAGTTGAATGGTTGAAAACTTGCTTCTTGAGATTCCATTGTGGCCTAAACCTATAGAACCTATTTCTATCCGTTGTGATAGTGCGACTACATTGGCAAAGGCTTATAGCCGATGTACAATGGGAAGTCTGAACACTTAGGCTTGGACATAGCATGATTCGTGAGCTTATCATGAATGGAGTGGTATCTATAGAGTTTGTTAGATCTCAACAAAATTTAGGCGATCACTTGACGAAGGGTTTGGCTAGAGACTTGGTTATAAAGTCCGCTAATGGGATGGGTTTAAGTCCGACTTAGTCATCGAATGCTAGGACACCCAACTCCTCCCGAGGAAACTTGGGAGTGAGTTCAATGTGGAAAGCTAAACATTCGATGGACCTGAGCACATGTTTATTTTACATCCCACGGTTGTGCCCGAACTTCTTTGAAAGGAGGATGAAGTCTTTACTTCTTAATGGTTAATTTCTTTGAAAAAGTGCTTGGCATGAGCATGAATAAAGAGTAACCACCTATGTGAATGTTGAAGTTTTGCCGCTTTAGAGAGCTTTGGACTTTGGCTCTTACAACATTTATGAATTTGGATATGGACACATGGCTTGTATAGTGTCAGGAGCTTTTAAGTGTTTGAAAACTTGTGTGTATTTTATCTTTAGGTATTCAAATGGGTTGAAGGGTTCAATTCTTAGAACACCCTGGTTCTCTATTATTTGAACGTGTAATGTACTAAGATGGAAATTCAATCCTCATGATATTTTCGTTTATGCACATGTTTTGTTTGATGTTTGTTTTTCTTGAAAAAGAGGACTAAATTTGGGGAGGATTGTTGGAAAATTTAGTGGACTTGTGGGATTAGTTCACACCGGTTTTGGGTTAGGAGGTGCAGAGTGTACACCCACGAGGTCCCTGAACACCCCGACTCAATAGTGGTTAGTCTTGCTAGTGTATTGGTTACTCTTTGCTAGTATGGTAAACTCATCGCTAGTATAATAATGATGGTTCCTATTTGGTAGTGTATTGGTTCTATTTGGTAGTGTATTGGTTACATTGCTAGTGTAGTAATGTGATGGTTCCTCTTGGTAGTGTTCGGTTCCTCGCCGCTAGTGTAATGGTTCCTACCGGTAGTGTTGCGTTGATTAATTTGTAATGTACTTTGACTCATTTAAGTGGATGTTATGACTGCTTTATGACCACGTTTAATTGGTCATGTAACTACTATTCCTATGATAATGGAGGCTTATTATGGGTGATTAATTGGCCGTTAATCACACATAATGTCCATTGACTAGGAGTGAGTATTATCTACTATAAATAGAGAATGTCATCATCAGCATGGAGATATACTGAAACCAGGAGAAACAAACAAAAAGCTTAAACACTTATAGCGCAAGGGTTATTGATTGTGCCTAATTCAATAACTAATATTTGGTCTTATCCCAAATAGATATTCGTGTAACCCAGGCATATGGTCGAATGGTTTACTTTAGAAAGTGATTACACGATTCCAAGTGATATCCGGTAACCACCTAGTGGTATTTCTGCTGACTTTGATTATCTTACCATGCTGCTGGGCGAATTACCACCAACACTAGATACATGTAAAAAGTGAGATTGGGTGTGAAATTAAACCCACATCAAATAATGAAAGAAAGAAATGTGTATATATAAGTTGATAATTACTCTACTTGTTGTGTCTTCGAAGAGTATGAAGTTGATATATGAGCTATGTTTACTTCAGTCATATACATTTTGTTTGTTTGTGTTATTTTTTACTTACTTAATTTATTAATTTTGTTTTATTCTTATGCATTTTATTTGTGTTATCTTTTACTTATTTAATTTATTAATTTTGTTCTACTTTATATATATATATATATATATATATATATATATATATATATATATATATATATATATATATATATATATATATATATATATATATATATATATATATATATATATATATATATATATATATATATATATATATATATATATATATATATATATATATATATATATATATATATACTTATTTGATTTATCAAGTGTAAAATATAATGACATTAGTGATAAGGATGGACATCGTGCATAATTGAAAGCATAAGGAGTGAAAAGCAAAAAAAAAAAAAAAAAAAAAAACAGGACTGGCTGTGATAGTGATTTGATACAAACCATAGGGACGACAGTGTAATTTATTCTTTTTAAATGAACACTTTTGATACCATCTTACCAAAATGGATTTTGTTTTTTAACTGTGTATTACTCTTTTAAATGAATACTTTTTAAATGAACACTTTTTAAACGTCACGGTGTATTACTTTGTTTATTTTTTTTAACTGTTATGCGCTTTAAAAAGATTAATAAAACTTGTTAGTTTCATTTTCTAAATGCACTGCTCATTCTTATGAATGCTTCTTTTTATATCAAGAGTGTTAGGATCACACTTTTTATGTTGTTTGATGATTCGGGTGGTCTAGGATTATGATGAAATAAGAGTGCCATGTTTAGAGAGATGAAGAGAGTAGAGAGGGTGTTCTAGAGAGAGTTAAAACAAAAATAAAATGTTAGATTGAAAGAAGCACCACCCCTTCTTTCGGACTGTGGATCAGGCATACAGTGGGGTATTTATAGTTACAACCTAAACGTCCTCCTGTCGGACTGTGGATCAGGCATACAGTATAGTGGGTAAAGACCCGTCCTTCCTCCACGGTGTTACTCTAAACTAATAACTAAGCTAATAACTAACTAATTAACTACTAAATAATGTAAATAACGATATGTCTACGAGCTAACATATGCTAGACTATAATTGGGGTGACCGACACTTCCTTATGAAATTTCTAATTCCTAACAATCTCCCCCTAAGGGGGGGTCACCCCATGATTTACATTTTGAATCCTAGCATTCTTTCTTTGTCTTTAGTTCCAAGCTCGTAGACTTCAATTCCTCAATTTCCGCATTCTTTGTGCTTGAGTAGCGATTCTTCAAAGTCCGATGATTTTGTACTTTCAGTGGAGGCCTTTAACTGATCCACATCATTGATGATCTTAGAGCTTTCATTGAGATCATCAGCCACAACAAATCTCCGGATCACCCTTTTTGTGTTGCCTTCATGTGATGTTGTGACTTTTGGACCGACATGCTCACACTTTATGGATCATGACATCTTATCAGAGTAGCGGAAGCATCTTTGTTGTATGTCACTGATGTTCATGATTTTCTTCAATTAAGTGTGAATGCTATGAGCATGCGGTTGTGAATTGATTTCTCAATAACGATCAGCTACAACAGCCCAATGTTCCTGCAAACAACAGTTAGCACTAAAACACACGAAAGTGTCTTTGTTCACTTCGTTGAATATAGTTGCAAGAACCACGGTTCCCGTTGATTAGTATAAATCTCCGCGACGGTAGAATTCACGAGAATCTCCTTGACAGGTTTCACAGATTGATCTAGCCGTTCTCAAACTGGAGCGTCCCAAAGTAGACAACACGGAGTGAGTGAACCAAATAATTGAGATTCAATTGATTGATGAAAATTGATTTGAAAAAATCGCGTATTGCTTAGAAGAAAGAGTTTTGAAATATGACGAAGGTTTTATGAGAAAGATCAATTTTCAATCAAAGATACTTTTGTATTTGAAAAGATTACACATTCGATGTGCTAGAAAAGAAGAGATTTGCATCGAATCGGTTTTCCAAAAGTATTTTTCAATCGAGATATTTTTGTGTTTGAAATATGAATACACATTCGATGTGCTAGAGAAAGAAGAGATTTGCACATCGAACGGTTTTTCCAAAAGTATTAAATCAATTCATTTCTGGACCAAGGTTGATTCAAGAATGAATCGCCCATTGTTTCTATCCAATTGTCACAAGCTTGATCTTTAAAAAAGATCTCACATGTCACCCACCAGGAGCTTGGTTGATGTTGGCTCTAGAAGGATTTCCATCTTCATCGTGAATATTTTGCATATCACTTGGATGTTCTGGCAAATATCACAAGGATAACGCGTAGGACTCTCAATATATACTTACTTTCCACATTGTGTGAAACAACAAGTGTTCATTAATTTAGTGTCTTAATGAGATTTTGTGGATGATCTCTTGGCTCTAGACTCAATTGTGCACTTTGGTTTCCTATATCGAGACTAGGGAGAGGTCTCCTTCTTCAATATCAACCATCTCTAAGAAAGTCGATAGATTATGTAGGTTCCCGTGAGAATGAAACAAGTCCTTTTAATAGGAACTTGAGTAGCTTGGGAAGTTAGGTGCGATGGACACTAGGTCCATGACGTCTTTTCTTCAATACCGGTGTTACCTTAGTAAACACCAAGAGCATATGTATTGAACCCGGTTTCGCCTCTAAGGTTGAATTAATGGAGGGCTATTTCTTTTCACCCTTTTCACATTCAATTCTTTTTCATTCTTCAACCCTTCAAGCTTTACCGAGACTTCATAACTAGAACCTTGTTGGGTTTATTCCAAGACTAGCTCTATCTCGATCCGCACTCTTCCCGTATTCTCATTTTTTCCTTTTTTCATCATACCTAAGGACTTCTACACTATCTAGTGGATTGTCCCCTGGTAGATCTCTCCGATTCTGGCGGGATCGTGGGAACTAATACATAACCTTACCATCCTTATAACACCATGCATAAAGTAAAATGGTCGGTCTTTTGGTACGCTTCCAAGACTTAAAGTGTCGGTCACCTCAAGTATGTATACTGTTAGAAAGCTCGTAGTCGTAGTTATTTCAAGGTTAGTATTTAGATTACTTTGTAACACCGTGGAGGACGGACGGTCTTTACCCACAGTATGCCTCGATCCACACCCTAAAGTAGGCGCCTATGCTTGTACTTATAAATACCCTTTGCCTCCAAGGCAAAGGGTTGGAGCTTCATAATATATTTTTCTTTGTCTCTAGGGTTCCCATCTTCTCCCACTTTCTCTCTAAACTCTTAACCTAGCCGCCGACCTCTTGTTTAACAAACCAAGATCCTACAAATGGTATCAAGAGCCATGGTTTGATCATGTTCTTGGTTTGATTGTTATTGTTCGGGTTAAGGTTTAGTTTATACGCAAAAAGGTTGTCTCGATACGATATTTTTGAATCTTTAAAGCTTTAAATTTTTCACTTTTTAATCCAAGATTCTTGTGGGTTAAGGTTTATTGAGTGTTAAACTTTCGCTTTCTTGCAAAAGTTTCAAACTTTACGAGTTTTTCTTGGTTTTAAGAGTGTTTGATACGTGTACGAACCTACGCGTAAGAGAGAAAGGTGGTTTTGATCCTCAAGACTTGTTGTTTTGGTGTTTTTAAGGTTGTGTTATCATCTTTATCAAGTTGTCTTAACGCTTTTGATCATAAAACGTGTTTGGCAAAATTTGTACTTCCTACGCATAACGAAACCCTAATCCCACGCTGTAAGGAATTTTTCACTTGATCTTCATTTCGGTGGTTACTCGTTGTTCTTCTTGCTTGGATAAGCCCGAAAACACTTCGACTTTGGATATCTCGTACAATCGTGAAGTGTAAGAGATCGCTTTGGGTAAACCCTAATTTTACGATAAGCATAAAACTTACGCTAACAATTCTTACGCATAAGCTTTTTCACGCATAAGCTTGTCTTACGCCTAAGGAAACTTACGATAAGGTTCTTACGCCTAAGCTTTGGTTTACGATAAACTTAAGTATTTTACCCTAAAACCCTACGCCAGAAGCTCTAGTCTACGCCAGAACTCGCTCACGCCGAAGCTTGTGTCTACTGTAAGTTGTAAGTTACGCCAGAACCGCTCTCACGCAGAAGCTCTCATCTACGCATAAGTTCCTACGCATAACTTTGCTGTTCACGCATAAGTGCGTAAGTTTTACGGTTTATCTCTTGATTTTGTAAAATCCCGTGAAAGTATCTATTTCCTGTTAAGTCAAAGATTTGTAAAATCCCGTAGAATTTAAACATGTCTTCCGTTGTCGATGATGTGCAAGTCGCAGGATCTCGATACTGCCCTCCCATGCTTGATGTAATCGACTATGAGTCTTGGTCACAAAGAATCAGTCAGATCGCTTAGGAAAGGAGAATGGGGTTAACATCCTTAAGTCTATTGATGAAGGACCTTATCAGTTGAGACTACTAGAGACATGATTGATATCGCAGATGGAACAATAGTTTATGGAATGGATAGACCTAAGATGTATGATGAACTCACCGATAAGGAGAAAAGAGATTCGATGTCGATATCGTGGCTTCAAATATTATTCTTCAAGGTCTTCCAAAAGATATCTACAAGCTTATCAATCACAACACGTAAGCCAAGGCGCTTGGGATAATGTCAAGATGCTTCTCTCGGTTCGAATTGACTATCAAGACAGAGAATCACAAATGTATGATGAATTTGAGCACTTTAAGATGAAACCCAAGAAGGTGTTTATGAATATTACGTGAGATTCCACAAGTCGGTGAATGATATGAGGAATATCAAGATGACTATGCCAAACATTCAAATTGAACTCAAAATTGTAAACAATATGAATCCCGAATGGCACAAGTTTGTCACTTCGTGAAGCTTACAAAAGGACTAAAGAACACCAACTATGAGCAATTGTATGCCTTCCTTCTTCGTAATGAGAAACATGCTATGTTTGAAAAAGGATTCTAGAACAGCTCAAATCTCAACCAGAGAAACAAGCTCATCAAATGATACAACCGCATTTTTCACCAAAGCATCACAAGTCACACCCATCGAAATGATAATCACAAGCCCGCTCTCGATTCGGGATATAAGCAACCTAACTCGATGAAGTCATGGAGCACTTTATCAATAAATTGGCTCTTATGGTTAAACAAAACTTAACCTTCTCCCCACATACCAACAGACTTCACACTAACAATGAGATCGGATCGCATCCAATCTACACAACCATGCTTTGGTCGAGATGGAAAAGTTACTGCTCAACCAGCTCAAGAAAGGCAAGACGAACAAGGAAGAGGTGGAGCTGGTAGAGGCTATGCCGCAAATCGAATTGGGAAGGAATGGAAACCAGGTCAAGCAAAGCCAATCAAGTGCTACAACTGTGGTGAAGAAGGGCACATTGTTAGAACTGACTCAACCAAAACGCCTCAAAACGCAGTAATACTTGTGGACAAGATGTTGTTGGTTCAAGCACAAGATAATGGTGTAATGTTGAATGAAGAGGAGTCGTTGTTCTTGTCTCGATGGGAATGCTAGAACATATGATGGAGATGTGGACGAACAACCAAAGCATGCCGCCGTAACAATCCCAACGCCTTTCAAGTTGCGATCGTGATGCATTTGACTCGACGTTGATGATGAACCATGTGCACAAACTATATTCATGGCTAATATCTCTCCAATGACCTCTTCATCTCAACAAGCCACCCATCCAAGGAATCCATCATTAAAGAGGTACTCAAACTATATGATGTGGTTGATGAGCAAAAGATTCACCATGAAGTACAATCCATCAAGTCATTGAGTCGATATTGAAAATATGGAAATAACAATGTTATCCCATATGAACAATATGTGAAACAAGATGACAGTCTTGTTGTACCTAGTGATGAATCTTCCGCAATTAACAATGAATGCATGCATGATGAATACACCGATTTGTGCTCGATGATTCCTTGACCACCGAGCTCAATACCTATAAGGAACAAGTTGCTATTTATGAACAACGTGCTAAGTTTGAGTTAACTACCCGTGAGCGTGATATGGATAACCAAATGCGCATAATTATCGAAAAAGTAATTTTAGAGAAGAAGTATTAAAACAAGAGTTAAACTCCTTACAAGAAAAGCTTTCTAAAACTGCTAAGCAAAACAAGAACTTCAAGAAAATGTGAAAATGCTTAAGCAAGAATTCAATGCTAAGGAATCAAAACTTTGAATGATTTTTCCAATCTAAAACTTTGAAAACAAACTTGAGAATAAGTTGTACGCACAAGGAATACCATTCAGATCGCTCACATGATCACTAAGCATAGAATCTTAAGCGATAAGCATAGCTTCCCCTTGTTGAGGAACCAAGTCCCGAGGTTATTAAAAGGCTAGAGTCGCTCATAAGGTACTTTATGATGGTAATGAAATCCTTAAGCCTAGGCGTAAACCTAGTTGCGTTGAGTGCACCGAGGAAGATAAGAAATCGATGAAGTCACTAGGAGAAAATGAACAAGAAGCTTGAAAATCTCGAGTGTAAAAAGAATAACATAACGATCAAACCTCATGATTACACTAAGGAAAATCGGATCTCCTTAAACAAGTTTAAGACTCGACACTTCTAACTCCCGAACAAGTGTTCGGAAAATGGATTTAGATAAGCAAAAGCGAGAATCTTGTTGTTTCTAACCCTCCCTTAGGAAATTGCCAAAGCAACTGTGTATCCTCCTAATACACCAATGCACCTAGTTCCTAGATCTATTGCCACTAATAGCGGGACCTTAATCACCTATATGTTGTTTATCACCGTTTGTTGATTTTGAGAAAACGTAAGAAGAGAATCACACCCACAGAATTACCGAGGGGAAAGGGTTTTGAGCAAATGAAAGAATGCTACTTAACCAAGTCATGCCTTTCTTTAAACAATTAAAAGGACAATTTGAGAGTCTTAAAATTGGAATAAACACCGATATTAAAGAAATGGAAAAGGAATTCGATGCAATGATAGTTGAAGTCAATGATTATGAACAGAACTAAAATACAATGAAATTGAAAGGAAGAATCAGATATACTAAATGAGAACTTGATCTCTCAATGTGTTGCTCAAGATGTGTTCTATGTTGCTACGAATTCTTCTATTATCGCATCTCAATTTCATGAATTATCTGTTGCTTTAAAAGTTTCCCATGATCGTGTCATTGAGCTTGAAAAACGAATTCAAAATTGCATGAGAAAATTGAACAGATGATCATGATAACTGTTAAACATCTTTCAAAATTAGAAGTTGAACATTTTGCTTTGCAATTAAAATATCAACATCTCAAAGAAAATGTTAAAACCTCAAATATCAAGACATCGCCTCGATGCTCCCGAGTTTGATGCATTTTTTGAAATCAACAAACGTGATGAACAAATTCGAGCTCATTATAACACGATCAAAAGGTTGAAAGCTCAAATTTCACAACTGAAAGGTGAAAAGAGGGATGTAACTGGTTCCCATGTGCCTCCACCTTTAGATTCTCAGAATTTCCAACTTCAAAACATCATTTATAACTTACAAAAGGAAAATGCTTGTTTTAAAACTGAAAATTCAAAGGTTAATGATCAAAACAAAGAGTTATGTGATTCATTTAAAGTTACACATGATAAACAAATTGAAAAGATAACTTTTTACTTAATGATATTGAGGATCTTAAGCGTGAGGTAAAAGGAAAGTTGCCAATCCCCAATTGCAAGTACTGCTCCTAAAGTCTCGATTGTGATAAGTATGCTATTGATATGTTATATATTCCCCGCCCATTAGGAATAATGAACTTGCACATAAAGCATATCTCTCATCTCTTAAGGAAAGTTTAAAGGGTCTTCGTGAGATTGTTGAAGATGAAAGATTAGAAAACCTCTTGATAGTACCATTGCCTATGCTTGCATGGATGCCAAACGATCTCAAGAACTCTTAGAGTACATAATTGTCACATGTCCGAAATTTAGCAATAGGCGAGATAGAATAGTAGCACCCGCTTCTATGCCTAAGGATAAGAATGTGACTTTTAATGTGCCTCACAAAACTTCGTAACCCAAAGACTTCTAGACCACCAAGGCACAATGTAGTTTCACCAACTAATATTCTCGTTGTTCCTTCTACAGAGTAATCGGCAATACTAAGGTTAGCGGGTCAAAGCCTTCAGCAATACAATGCGAAATAGGATCTTGCCAACCAAAAGTGTTGAAGAAAAGCTAGTAGAAGAACACCCTAGGAAGAATAAGTTTGAGTGAATAAAACGAATCGTGTTGATTCTAGTATTAGCTATAAGCGCATCGTAATTAATTCAATTCTACCGCTTTTGCAAAACATGTAATGAATGTTTGATTTCGGTCTTAATCATAAATGTTCGAGAATGAGGTGATTAATGTTGATAATACTCCACCAAGAATATAAAAATGCTAGACATGTTAAGGAGATCCGAAGCCTAAAAGAAAAAGGTTAGCAACTCGTTGGAAGCCTACAGAAGAAAATTTAGCAATATGGGTTATCAATGGAAACCCATCGCGTAAAATTCAAATTGAATGAATCTTGCCCTAAGTTGTCTAGATCCATACCTTCTAAGAAATGGAAGCCCACCGGTAGAATCATACCTTTAAGAAGTGAACATACCTCACACAGTCCACCGTCACTACTAGTGTTGCAACCAATACTAATGAGGTCATATCTCCTATTATCGATGTGGGTGCTCCAATAATGTGTATTAACCAAACGGAACCCAATCGCTCATGGGGTTCCAAATTATCCAATTATCCATTCTTGTCTCGTGTTCAAATGCGTGTCGTATAAATCGCCCTCCGGTATTTGGACTCAGGCTGTTCCAAGCATATGACTGGTGACCGGTCACGGCTCATGAACTTCGTGAGTAAATTTATTGGAACTGTTAGATTCGAAACGACCATTTTGGAGCTATTATGGGATATGGTGATTATGTGGTCGGAGATAGTGTAATTTCCTGGGTATACTATGTGGAAGGTCTTGGTCATAACTTGTTTTCTGTTGGTCAATTCTGTGATTCCGATCTTGAAGTGGCTTTTCGAAACATACTTGCTTCGTTAGAGAACTTGATGGTGTAGAATTATTAAGAGGCACTCGAGGTTCTAACTTATACACCATCTCTATCGATGACATGATGAAGTCCTCTCCAATTTGCTTGTCGTCAAAGGCTTCTAAAACAAAATCTTGGTTATGGCATCGCTGCCTCAATCACTTGAACTTCGCACCATAAACAATCTTTCCGAAAGGATCTTGTCGAGGCTTACCCAGATTAAAATATGAGAAAGATCATCTTTGCTCACCTTGTCAATTGGGAAAAAGCACGAAATATGCCCACAAACCAAAACCCACAAACTCAGAATGGAAGTTCTTCATACCCTTCATATGGATCCGTATGGACCAATGAGAGTGCAAACGATTAATGGGAAGAGATATATTTTAGTCGTTGTTGATGACTACTCTAGATTTACTTGGGTAAAGTTCTTGAGGACTAAGGATGAAACTCCACCGTCATCATCAAACTTATCAAGCAACTTCGTGTTCGCCTTAACAACACGGTTAGAATTGTTCGAACCGACAATGGCACGTAGTTCGTTAACCGAGACTTAAGTCAATTTTATGAAAGTATTGGAATCACCATCAAAGAAGTGTTCCACGAACTCCTCAATGTAACGGTGTAGTTGAAAGACTAAATCGAACTCTTGTGGAAGCCGCAAGAACAATGCTAATTTATTCAAAGGTTCCAATGTTTCTATGGGTCAAGCCATTGCCACCGCTCGCTACACCCAAAATCGCTCCCTTATTCACACCTCTCATGGAAAACTCCATATGAACTTGTTCATAAAAGAAAACCCGATTTATCCTATCTTCGTGTGTTTGGTGCTTTGTGCTATCCAACAAATGACGGTCAAGATTTAGGTAAATTAAGAGCTAAAGCAGACATTGAGTTTTTGTAGGTTATGCACCAAACAAGAAGGGTTACCGAATCTACAACAAAAGAACTCGAGATATCATGGAAACTATTCACGCACGCTCGATGAGTCGTCCGGTCAAATGGCTCCTGGACAATCCAGCCTGACCCGCACTTCAAACAAGTCCCATTGGTTCATCCTTGTACCAAATTCTTCTCCAAAGAACTCCATATGTACCTCCATCCAAGATGATTTAAAGAAATTGTTTGATCCTATGTTTGATGAACTCTATGAGCCAAGTGCCATTGAACTATCAATTCCCACAACAGAGGTCGCTCATATCACCGAGAATGAAGTCAATCCTTCGCCTCAATATCATTAAGTCAAGAAGCGCACACGATCACTCGCCTCATCAACAAATCATCAATCATCGAATGTACATCATGGAATTGTTTCGCATCAATGATGAAGTTAATCCTTTGCTACTCCCAAGATGCTCCATTTGAAAACATCTTTGCCCCGAACCAACACCGAACCATCTTCATCGGGGATATAAACTCGCTACATCGCCCTTCAACAACAACCACACGAACACATTAGAAAATGGACACATGACCATCCATTAGATAACATCATTGGGAATCCTTCTCGCTCCAGATCAACTCGAAAACAATTAGCTATCGATGCCTTATGGTGCTTCTTCAACTCAAGACTTCCAAGATCGAACCAAAAGATGTTAAACCGCAATGTCCGAGGACAACCGGTTTAATGCAATGCAAGAAGAAATTCATGAGTTCGATCGCCTAGATGTATGGGAATTAGTACCGCCCAGATTGTGCTATGATCATTGCTCTCAAGTGGATCTTCAAAGTGAAGCTTGATGAGCACGGTGATGTTCTCAAAAATAAGGCACGGTTAGTTGCTAAAGGTTATCGCCAAGAAGAAGGTATCGACTTTGAGGAATCTTTTGCTCTGCATGCACGATCGAAGCAATCGTAATCTTCCCGGCTAATGCCGCAAGTAAGAATATGATTGTCATCGATGGATGTAAAGACGGCTTTTCTCAACGGAGATCTTAAAGAAGTCGATACGCCACCCAACCGTAAGGTTTTGTGAATCCGAGCATCCTACTCATGTCTATCGCTTGAAAAAGGCCCTTTACGGTTTGAAGCAAGCTCCAAGGGCATGGTATGATACGCTATCAAAGTTTCTTCTATCCACCGGATTCAAAGAAAGGAGCAGCTTGATCCAACATTGTTCACCGTAAAGTCGTGCAAACATTTAATTCACGCTCAAATTTATGTTGATGATATTATTTTGCCTCGACCGACCCTAATGAATGTGACGCTTTTCTATGGAGATGGGCTCCAAATTTCAAATGTCAATGATGGGACAAATGTCATTTTTCTTGGGATTACAAATTTCACAAAGTCCCGAGGCATTTTTATAAATCAATCTAAATACGCTAATGAAATCTTAAAGAAATTTGGATTTACCTCTAGTGACCTCGCTGACACTCCTATGGTGGAGCGCATAAAACGGATGAGGACCACTCAGGATCATAGTAGATCAAACGAAATATCGTAGTATGATTGATCCCGATGTACCTCACACCAAAGACTGTACATTTTGTTCATCAGATGCATGTGTGCTAGATACCGTGCTAAGCCTACCAAAAGCACCTTGAAGCGGTTAAACGGGTCTTCGGTATCTCCAAGGAACCATTAACATGGGACTTTGGTATCCGGGGACTCCGTATGTCTCTAACGGCCTATGCAGATGCCGACCATGCAGATGTCAAGATACACGTCAAGCACGCCGTGGTGCTCAATTTTAGGTGATAAGCTTGTAAGTCGGTCTTCAAAGAAACAAATGAGCACTTCCATATCCTCTACAGAGGTCGAATACATAGCCATGTCATCCTGTTGTGCTCAAATCTTATGGATGAGATCCCAATTATCTCGACTATGGCTTTGTATTCAACAAAGTTCCTATGTATTGTGATAACAAAAGTGCCATTGCTCTCTCACGCAACAATGTTCAACACTCTAGAGCAAAGCACATCGACATTCGACATCATTTCATCGTGGAACAAGTTGAAAATGGTGTGGTTGAACTATACTGTAAGGACCGAATATCAACTAGCGACATCTTCACCAAAGCTCTTCCTCGAGAACGCTTTGAGTTTATTCTTCCACGACTAGGCTTAAAGAGCCTTCAACCGAACGCCAAACGCCTTCGTGAAGACGCCGAGGAGTAAAGGTGTTCGACTCTATCTATTCTTTGTATATATCTTTTCAAAACCAAATACAAAAATACAAAACCAACAAAACAAAATAGAAAAATATAAAACTTTTCAAAATCCATAAAAATCGAAAATCTTGAAAATCTTCAAAAATATTGTTTATTTATCATGTTTTTCTTGTCGGTTCGATAACATCTACGGACTTTGAGTTGTCACCAAAGAATGGCACGGTCTCTAGATGAAGTTCGAATTTAAAAAAAAAAAAAAAAAAAAAAAAAAAAAACGAGATGGAGAAAATATTGGTTTATTGTCATTTCGCATAAGAACCCGCTTTTCAAAGAAAGAACAGAGCCATGCTTTATCATGTTTTTCAAATCTCATGCTCGATTCTATAAACATTTATCTCGCTATCTAATGAAAACTAATTGCTTTGTAAAATAACTCGACTCAAGTTTGAAAATCATCTCGACTTAAAAGTTTGTCAAAATATCTATCACTCAATCAACAACTTATGTCATTGATTGAGGGGAGAATGATTTCAATTAAATCAAAAGGTTATTTGTCATACAATTGTTTTCAAAAGATAATCATGCATGTTTATTCAATGGAGTTTAAAGTCTCTAAAATCCGATCCTTATCGCTAAAACGCTTTTCATAATCAAGTCACAATTCTCCTTAAAGCTTTCAAAATCAATTTAATTACAGAGATCACAAATCTCAAATGATTTGATAATTGTGATCGGGGAGAATTTGTGATTTAAATTGGATATAACTGATAATTCGTAAATGGTTTTATAAGGATGTACAAGCTCTCCTTCCGACATGTGCCAAATGATTTCAAATTTTCCATGCACATGTTGAGGGGAGCATCTATCTTAAACCACTAAGTTTTGAAACGTGATCAATGTGCGTGTGCCTCTTGTATGTGCAAAACTCTTTCAAACCTCAGGCACATATTGAGGGGAGCAAAATTATGAAAACCTCATCCTTCCCCAAAATGCTTTATCTACTTGATTTGATTAGGAAGTGATGTTGATATCTTTAGAAAATGGTAATCAAAGAAGTTAATTCTTTCTCTTGCCTCCATGTGCAAAACGATTTCAAATACTTGATGCACATGTTGAGGGGAGCTCTTGTTCTAAAAATATCAAAACAATTCAGTACAAAATGCTTTGATAATATATCATAAGTATCCGGATTGATTTTCAAATGGTTTTCAATTGGTTTCAACGGCGTATGAACAATACCAAATAGACCGACCAACTTTACTTTATGTATGGTGATATAAGGATGATAAGGTTAGGTATTTGTTCCCATGATCCGCCGTAACCGGAGGGATCTACCCAGGACAATCCACTAGTTAGTGTAGAAGTCCTTAGGTATGATGATAAAAGGAGAAATATGAGATATGGGAAGAGTGCGGATCGAGTCGAGCTAGTAATCGAATAAACCCAACAAGGTTCTAGCTATGATGTCTCGTAAGCAATCAAGGGGTTGAAGAATGAAAAGAATTGAATGAGAAAAGGGTGAAAACAAATAGCCTCCAATTATTCAACCTTAGGGCGTAAACCGGTTCAATTCATATGCTACCGGTGGTTACCAAGGTAACATCGGTATTGAAGACAAGACGTCATGGACCCAAAGGACGACCGCACTTCAACTTCCCAAACCACTCAAGTTCCTCTTAAAAGGACTTGTTTCATTCTCACGGGAACCGACATTATCTATCGACTTTCTTAGAGATTGTTGATATTGAAGAAGGAGACCTCTCCCTAGTCTCCGATACAGATCCAAATATGCACAAATTGAGTCTAGAGCCACGAGATCATCAATAAATCTCCTTAGGACACTTTCAATGAAGACTCTCTGCTTCACACAATGTGGAAAGAGATATTATATCTTGAGTCCCACGATTATCCTTGTGGTATTGCCGTAACATCCGAGTGATATGCATACATATTCACAATGAAGATGGAAAGCCTCGAGCCAACATCAAACAAGCTCCTCGGTAGGTGGCATGTGAGATCTATTCTATAGATCAACCATGTGACAACCGAATGTAAACAATGGGGCGATTCAATCTTTGAATCAATCTCGTTCAGTTATGGATTGACGGATACCTTTGAAAACCAATCGTTGTGATTAAAAGTTCTTTCCATAGCACATCGATCGTGTATTAATGTTTCAAAATTAAAGGGTATTTATGATTGATAATTGATTTTCCATAAAACCTTCGTGGTATTGCAAAACACTTTCTATAAAGCAATACACGATTGTTCTCAAATCACTTTTCATCAATCGCTGAATCTCTATTCACCGGTTCACTCACTCCGTGTTGTCTTCTTTGAGACGCCCGGTTTGAGAACAACTAGAACAACGCGAAACCCCGTCAAGGAAATTCTTCGAATTATACCGATCACAGCAAGATTTGTACTGATCAACGGGAACCGTGGGCGTGTACTCAATTCAACAAAAGTGATCAAAGACACTTTTGTGTGCTTTATTGCTAATCGCTTTATGCAGAACACCCGACGCTTGCAAATGATCGTAATGAAGCGGTCAATCCATAGCCGCATGCTCACACATTACATTCATCTCTAAAGAAATCATGATAAGTGCATCAATGACTCGATGTTTTCACTCCATGCTTCGCTACGCCGCAAAATATCATGAATCGCCTAAAGCTTCCGCTACTCGATAAGAAGATATCATGATCCGTAATGTGAGCATGTCGGTCCAAAAGTCACAACATCACATACTATCAACACCACAATGGAAGAGTCGAGATTTATGGTTGCCGATAATCTCAAAGTCGGTTCAAATACTCTATCATCACGTGGATCGCTTTAAGACCTCCACTGATTTTTCAAAACATGCGTAACATGATGAATCAAAGACTACGAGCTAAAGAACAAAAGTGCTTAATCAAAGAAACCAAGAACAACGAAATGTTATATCGCTTGTAATCATTGTAAGTTGAGGTGACCTCCTTGGGGAGATTGTTGGGATTTAGTAAATCCAAGACTTAAAGTGTCACCACCTCAAGTATGTATACTGCTAGAAAGCTCGTAGTCGTAGTTATTCAAAGGTTAGTATTTAGATTACTTTGTAACACCGTGGAGGACGGACGGTCTTTACCCACCGTATGCCGATCCACACCTAAAGTAGGCGCCTAAGCTTGTACCTATAATACCCTTTGCCTCCAAGGCAAAGGCGCCTATGCTTGTACTTATAAATACCCTTTGCCTCCAAGGCAAAGGGTTGGAGCTTCATAATATCAAATTAAGCTTCGCTTTCTTCATTTGTCGACCCAAGATATAGTTACCCTTTCCTTTCGGCATCCAATGATCTTCATTTGTGGGATCCGGATCAGGAACAATCTTATGAACCATCTTATCTGCATATGTTAGTGGACATACATACAGACAATGGTGGTCGACAACACCCAAACAACAATCGACTAATAAAAGTCAATCCAACATATCAATCAGATCATGTAAAGCATGGGAATAACATGTTTATCAAACTATAGTCATCTAATTCTAACAATCATATCCTAAATCCCTAGTCCTTCGACATAGGCAAATATCATTTTCAGTTAAGCACGTAAGATAATTAGATAAGCTCGATAGATGATATAAATTTGAAAACATTCTCCCCCTCAATCAATGACTTATTTTCTGATTGATTTTCAAGCAACTCATTTTCCACCATTTTCTTAAAACAAATATTTTCCTGAAGAATTTTAGAAAGAAAATATTTGAGTAGGAACAACATTCCTTGGACATGCTTTCCTCATTTTGTTTTAGGATAAGTGCACTAATTTTGTGAAAATCATTTAAGCGTAGCACTTTCCTTCTTTGAAAACGGGTTGCTATCTCGAAATAATAGCAAACCATAGTTTTAGCACGGTTTCTGATCTGAAATAACCGCAAGCCATATTTAGAGACATGTTTTGAAAAGAAATATTTACACCTCCTGCTCGAACTTCATCTATGGTCCCGTGCCATTATTGAATGACATTTCTAAGACCGTAGATGTTATCGATACCAGAAGACATGTCTTAGAAAAACAATATTTTTGGTATTCTTTTGCTGGTTTTATAATTTTGTATTTTCTTTTTGATAAATATTTACAGATAGAGTAGATGATATAGTTTAAGAAAGATGATGATACGAGTACCGAGATAAGGATATCGAACGACCCGTTGTAGAAGATAGAAGTCATCATCTCTTAAACATTAACCACCAAAGCTTCGAGGCTCTGAATTGAGAGAATTGAACCATCCGAAAGTGAGACTTTGGCGCCTTCCCCAAACCGAAAATCCTTTTGTTGAGCAGATTCGAAGCTCTATTTCAAGCTTGCCTTAGCCAGGTGCACAAAGAAGCACACCATTATTATCGATCTTGCTGCTCTTTTTATAAAAAAATCATCGTGATTCTTCGTTCGAGGTTATATCATCCAATAGAACAGCAACGTATCATCCCATACATAAAAAAATCTTCTCATATTTCTTTTCTACTTACTTCTGAAGCAATCCATACCAAAAGGTGTCAAGAGACCACTTCCCCCAAGTAGATGAATTGATGCAGTCAGTCTCTTAGAATAGAGCTCACGAACCCGAATACACATATACCTAAAGACAGAGAAACTTATAACATCGAAGTATCAGATTAAGTCCAATATCCAAAGAATAACCCCGATGTATACTTTTCTCTCCCCTGAAGAAAGTGTATGAAGCCCAAGAACTCGAAGTACCCGAATGCCAAAAAGAAAGAATAACCGATAACATTAAAGTAGCAGGCGAATCACCGATTATCTCATGGATGTCAACTCGAATAAGTGATTATATCTCGAATCACCGATTAAGCTCTCAAGTGAAACAAATGAGCGCCCCTAATGTACACAATCTCTCCCCGATGATTGCGATATCATCAAAATCATCACACACTTGTGTACCTCTTTATCACCGAAACTAACTCTTTAATCTCTTCCCCACATAGTTGGAATAAGAACACTAAACGCCATGAGTCAAACCAACCTTAAGTTTCTCTGCAGTAATGACATTTTTCTTCCCGGGATATCTTCAATCACTTAGAAGTATTAAGTTCATCAAGTTTACTCACGTTTAGATGCGTGTCTCCTTCCCCTTGCTGGTTTTGATACTTCAGTATCAGCAACTCTTTGTAAGCTCGTATACTAGAAATATTTTGAGAAGAAGATCATTAGCTCGGATGTATGTGTGAGAATCAACTTCTTTGAAAATGTGAGCAAGTCTAATTGGGTATTAAATTTGGCTTTTCACTCTCCCCAATTCAGTGCTCTCCTCTAAGATGACAATATTTTGATGAATGCCCATAATAAGAAGAAGTCTTTAGATAGTTAAATGCAACTCGCCTTTAGTCTTCTAACATGCAAGAAAATGTAGAACGGATCAGACTCGACCTTCTTCTAGATTGTCCATTTGGGGAATCGAAAGTTAACATATTCAACTCACCAATTGTATTCCGTTAACTTACAAATAGAAAATCCCTTAACTAAAATCCCTCCCAATCAAACAAGAACGAAAGATGTTCATCAAGGAAATCACCCATAATCGAAGCACTTTGTCATTTAATCATATCACCGTGTGAAGATGTCAACCAACGGCTCTTAGAAGAAACTCCATGTAGAAATGACCCGATAAGAAGAAGCTCGGTTCTTACATGAGTTAGGAGCCGTATGACCATATATTCTCAGATATAACTCAACATGTAGAGTTATCATACTTCTTCTCCCTCTCAAGAATTGCATACGGAGATGCCATTCTTGATTAAACAAGTGAAAATCTTTAAAATGTAGTCTCTTCACACTTCTCCCCCTCAAAGGTTGCAAATGATGTCGCCATCGCCATTTTAATTGAGCAAGTGGAATAGGAGAACTAGCAACGATAGTCCGGTTCACTTGATAACTGAAAGCGCATGGAAAAAGTATGAAGCATGTTGATGAGAATGGTCATTAATGAGAAGATTTCTCTTCTTCAAGATAATGCTTTCAAGCGCATACATTTCTTTTCTTTAGAGTACGAGGTTTGAACTGTTGTGTTCAAACGCCATAAGAAGATTTCTCTTCTTCAGAAGATAAAGTGCACTGAAACGTACACTTTTCTTTTCTTTAGAGAACGAGGCTTGAACTGTTGTGTTCAAACGTCATAAGAAGATTTCTCTTCTTCGAAAGATAAAGTGCACTGAAACGTACACTTTTCTTTTCTTTAGAGTACGAGGCTTGAACTGTTATGTTCAAACGTCATAATCTCTCTCTTTTCAACTACTCTTGGCAAACTTGTAATCAATTCAATTATCATTCAGTAGGCTCTTTGTTGTGACAGCAGATGGAGAAAACCCAATAAGATGAATTTGACCCTGAAGTAAACTAACCCGAACTCGTGACTTAAACTTGCACATATGTAACAAAGAGCGGTGTCGAGAATTCATGCCTTTTGAATCTCTAAGTACTCTATACTCTTTAACCAACCAACCATCAAGTATTAGACGACATCACCTCTTGAAAATCTACAATTCAATGTGACACTGAGCACTACAACGTAACTCCTTAAAGTGATAGTTATTTTGTGGTGGTAAGAGACCAATTCCCCCAAGTGGTAAAAAGAAAAGGAAAAATCACCTAAAAATAACTAGATTTCCAAGTCTTCGTTTTTGAAAATATTAAAAGCTCGAACAAGGATCTCGAAGAATCTTCATCCAACCATCCCCGATACCTTTAGATACTAAGTACACTTTCCCGTAACATTTCACTTCAACCTCAAATAGATAATACTGAATTAACGCCGTTGTCACATCTTGTGGTTTAAAGCTCAACTCTAGCCTCCTTTGACGTTTTAAGTAAACTATGATAATGGTTTCATCCCGACCATGGTTAAAAGCACATAACCCCGTAAAACCATGTAATAATCAAACTGTCATGAAGAAAATCCAAACACACATCCAATTCATGAAGTACACTCTTTATCCCTTCTTCGAGGTAGAAACCGTTGCACCATCATCAGATAAGATTCAGACATACGCTTTCTTTCTCCAGGATGGTTCCATCATCAAGGGATTTTACAATTCTATGGTTTAAACCGAGAAACAGTTTCTTTCGCGGGATTTTACAAAACCAAGAATAAACCGTAAGATAGATCTTGAAATGCACTTTACAATTACCAGGATGTTTCCATTGTCACGGGATTTTACAAGTCTATGATTTAAACCGAGAAATAGATTCTTTTGTGGGATTTTACAAAACAAAGACTAAACCGTAAACAATGTCGGTTTGAATGTGTTATGACAAATTTTGGTTTCGTGAATATATGTTTTAGGGGAACATGCAATGTTCATCAACGATTCATTCTCCATCATCAACAATTCTTTACCCATATGTAGACAACTTCACAAACCATACTAAGTAGTATAGTATACACTACTTCCCCGAGGTTGACCGTAACACATCAAAGTACATGTTTCTCCCCATGATGGTTTCAACTTTCGGAAGCATCATTAACGTACTGACCATCCGCATCGAAAAGTTCTTGTCATAAGCAAACCTCTTGAAAAGTCATGTCTGACGCTGAAGATTCTTGAAAGATTTTGCTTAGACTGTGAAGTATCATTGACATTCTGAGGCGTCGAATATTCCATGAGAATTGCTGAACACATATCAACCATTAAATACTTTGGTAAACACATCATCCATAAATTCTGTCGGCAATTGCTGTGACCATTTGGTGAAGTAAACCCGATTTACCAGATTTAAACATGAAGTAAAATTCCCAGATTTGTTACTTAAACTTGTACTAATCCTCGTGAAAAAGAAACGGTGTACCAAATGTACAAAACCTCTTGACGACTCCTCAACAGCGTGAGACACCGAAAGTGTAGCTACTTTGTGGCATAAGTGAGAAAGAATCACAAAGGTAACTGAATAGCCAAGCCTTTATCGCACTCTATAAACGACCAAACAAATCATCTTCGTAAAAGGGTAGAAAGAAAGAAGACAAAATAAGTAAACGCGCCCGGAAAACCTCACTTCAGATCCAAATAAGAAGTACCAAATACAAACAACCCCGTAGTCAACTTTGTTCAACCATCAATTCAAGCCGTGACATAAAATTCTCTCGTGAAAATGTATACACCAAAGTATCAAACCGCATAATAAGTCTTATCATCAAATCTCATCACACAAATTCATCATCAAATCTCTTCAACACATATCTCATAAAAATCCTTATCACAAGTCTTATGATCAATTTACACCACGCGCCTCTCAAATCTCATCATAACTCAACTCTCATAGAATCCAAATCATGAGAAGCTCATCTGACCCAATCATGTGTATGGCCTAAACTTGGTTACTTGTAAAAATCAAGGCCTGGTCTATGAAAATCAATACAATTATCCAAGTCCAATTGATCAAATAAAACAGATTGAACCGTCAATTGAATATCAAAATAACACCAGTCAAGAATCTCGAACACATTTAATAACTCAAGTTGTGACCAAATATCCCCGTGAAAGTCAAATACCACTCATATACCAATCAAAAATTAGGATATAAATTGATTGAATTAAAACTTTTCACCCATAAGTCCATAAACAAAACCATCGATCCCATATACCGCCCACACGAAAATCATCCTATTCCAAACTCGCCATAAGTGTCCGCCCAAGACAAAGAGTTAATAACAAACGGTTGGCCCAATTAGAGTCCAACTTTATGATATCAAAAGAGTAAAGCCCAAGTCAAGCTGGTAATAGTTCAGTCCCATAAATCAGATCTAAACCACGCTAACCCTAAAACTTCGGGGTATATATCACCACTTATCCCACTTAACTTTTCCCTAAAAATTCTCACACCAACCCTAATTTATCTCTCATAAGTCGCCTCCAACCTCAAAACTCTCCTGATCTAAACGAATCAAAACAAATCAGAATGTTTCTTCCATACTCAAATCCGAATGATAAGACATATCATTATCACACACTCAAAATCATTGAACCAGTCTAAACGTATCCCTTCTTGCTCGCCACAGGGATGGCATGAGCAGGAAGCCGACTTAGAGTTCATATCCAGGTTTTGGTAGGTTTTATTATACATTTTAAGCTTATTGTTTAGAGTAGTAACCTCGAACAAATGACTCACAATTTAACAATATTTGTTAAATTTGTTTCATATTTCGAACATAAAACTGAAGTAGAAGCTTCGATCATAGATCAATGATGAATATCTAATTCGTGCTTTGGACCCTTGGTCTTGATGTTACTCTTGAGTACCACGAAATTAGAAATCTGAGATCGTTCTCTTTAGTTTACCCATTTGACATATGGTCTTTGATTCTATAGTTTGATGTCTGATCAATGATGTATGGTTTCTTTTGTGTATAGATCTTATAAGAACTGTGAGTTTTGTTAACCATACACAAAAAAACGTGACTGAGATCAATTAGTCATTAATTGCTCGAGTAAATGAGATGAGTCAATGATTATGTCGAGTAAGAAGCAACTAATTTGAGAACTCATTTCGCTTTTGGTTGATTCGATTGGATCGCTGATGTGTTCCTTTGTGTGCTCGCCTTATATTTTGTCGGATTATCTTTGAAAAGTACACAAGGATCCGAGGTCTATTTGATTTGAGTTTAACATAGAACGAAACATAGATGGAATATAGCACCATTGTTATCATTCCTTCTATATGTTTTCGGATAAACAATGAAGCTAAGACTTCAAAGGAGATCGATGAGGACATGGTTTTTTCTCGTAATGAAAAGTTCTAAAAGCATCTGAAAATCACTTATATGATATGAGAAAAAACCAATCTGAGATCATGGTATATGTTTGACATTCATTAATCATGATTCTTGTTGTAGATGAAGTAATAGATGAAACAGAGATATATTAATGATGTTTGTGAATGAGAAGTGTTTTGATATATTGTCTTGATATGAGATGGTTGATATCTGCTGTGATGATATGGTAGATAGATATATGATTGGTTGAAGATGATGTTTGATAGTCTAGATGTTTTTGTTGGCTGTTGTTGATGATAAGTGATTTAGATGATGTTGATAATCTGGTTGTTGTTAAAGCTCTTGAGATTTGAATGAGGTTTAAGCATATTTGATCTTGGTTACCATGTCAAACTGTAACTGATTTTGACAAACCTCACTATCCTGCACCTTTTAGTCAAACCGCATAGCCTTTTTGTGATAAACCGCACCTGATTTTTTACATAACAAACCGCATACCTTATAAATCGCATACTAAAATCAAGACAAACCGCAGTTGACTTTTCAAAACGCAGTTGACTTTATCAAATCGCTTTTGTGACAAAACGCATAAGAGTCAAAACTCTTATGTCAAACCGCATAAATACCAAACCGCATAGAGACAAATCTCTTTCGGTACATCGAATCTGGACAGTTTTTGAGAAAACGCATCCTTTTCAATTAAGCACAAACCGCAGCTCAAATATTGAATCTGTACACAATTTGACAACAAATCGCATATAAACACCAACGTCAAAACGCATGGTTGACAAATCGCACTTGAGATCTGGACATTTAGTTCATCAAAACGCATTGACGAACAACGTAACACCAGCAGCAGATTCCATGTACTCAAACCAGCAGATTCAAGACTAACTAAAAATCGACTTCAAAATACATAAAACTTAGATTTACCAACCAACAACAAAGAACACACATCAAATCATCACGAAAATGTATCAAAGACCCTTCAAACGATAGACAAAACCGTGAGTCAAACCACATACAAGACTACACAAACCGTGATATACGATCCATAAAAATATCGAATCATCAAAACAACAAAACCTAGGCTCGATGCCAATTGTTAGGATCACACTTTTATGTTGTTTGATGATTCGGTGGTTTATGATTAAGATGAAACAAGAGTGCCATGTTTAGAGAGATGAAGAGAGTAGAGAGGGTGTTCTAGAGAGAGTTAAAACAAAAAGAAAAGGTTAGATTGAAAGAAGCACCACCCCTTCCAAGGATGGAAGGGTATTTATAGTTATAATCTAAACGCCCTCCGCCGACCGTGGATCGTGCATACAAAGGGTAAAGACCGTCCTTCCTCCACGGTGTTACTCTAAACTAATAACTAAGCTAATAACTAACTAATTAACTACTAAATAACGAATAACGATATGTCTACGAGCTAACATATGCTAGACTATAATTTGGGTGACCGACACTTCCTTATGGAATTTCCAATTCCTAACAAAGAGTGGCCCATTTAAAACCAAATAAGATGAAATCCAAAGGGGTGCTAGGCTCTGTACATTAATGCGTTGAGGTTGAGTTTGTAAAGCGAAGAAAATTAGTTTGAATTGGTAAAAGAGGTATGTGACTAGTCTTGTTTGGTAATTATTTTTTTTTTATTGTTATTTTTATACTTATTTGATTTATTAAATATAAAATATAACTTCAGCTATGAAATTAGTTATAATTAAGTTGTTTTTGCCTTGCATCTCGCTGCGATTTGAAACAAACTTCTATTATTTCATTCATTTTCCATTATGTTCCCAGTAAAAAACAACTAGGTAATTAGAAGGTTTGGAATTTTTAGCGAAATTTTGTCGACTTTTTTATCAACACTTAAGAACTCAACGTCTCTTTTTATAGAACTTTTTAAAAATATTGAATATATGTTTAGAAAAAACTACGATAACAAAATAATGTCACAAAATTTTAAATACAATTCTTATATTTGCCCAAAAATAATATTTGATAAGAAGGTTTCAAATTAATTACTTCCTTTCATCAAAATTTTAAAATAACATAATTCTAAAATTTTAAATTTATATTATCAACCCACTTTATGGACAAACTTTTTGACTAGACTAGAAACTTGGCATTTGTTGATTCGTTGCAAACAATCAGTCGCTAAAAAAAGGAAAAATCAATCGCTATTACAAAGGCTTGAAAAGTTGAACTTGATACCTCACACAGTCACACACGCCCAATGTTTACAGCTTAACCATATTTCTAGCATATCATTTGTGATCATGTTTCCCTTTTAGTGTTATTATATTATACATATTCCTCATCTAGTATATTTATGAACAAAAGACACGTCGTGTTGAGCTAAAAAACGTCGCTTTATAGGGATCACCGTAATGATACACACAATAAAGTTAGATCGATGAATTTCTTAGAAATGATTATCCCTTTTCTTTCTCCAGTACATTTGAGCCCCTTTATTTGACTTTCTTAAAATTTGATATCAAATCTATTCAAAAGGAAAAAATATGAAGAGAAAAGAAAGATAATAGATCCAACCAAAAGAAATAAATTTATACGAAACTCAAGGTAGCCGGATATGGCTGCCTGAGATTATAACAGAAAGGTGACCACCAATGGTGGCCACAACCAAAAAAGCTCCCTTTCGATGATGTAGGTGAGAAACCTAAATCCAAAAAGCAGCAAAAGATGATGTAGGTGAGAAACCTAAATCTAAAAAGCTGCAAAAGCTCAGCCATCGAGCCGGATTTGTCATAAAATTGAGATTCTTTTGTTTTCTTCTAGTTTACCCCAAACTTTTTGGAAGTAGACATCACCGCAAGCAATTGCACATTGTCCACCGGCGAGAACCGTTTATAAATAATATACATTATCAGAGATGGTTAACTGCTAATTATATATTTATATTAAACCGCTACGCCTGGTGGTATTATTTTAAACGCTTTTTAATATTTTTTATTAGCGATAGTATTTAAAATTTTCTTATGTTTCCGTGGGTTTTTAGGGTTTAGGGCTTATTTAGACAGCCCACAAAGATTGGACGTTATGAGCACAAAATGATGTAATTTCGTTGGGCCCTTTTCAAGCAATATATATGTCGCTTTGTTTTCTTTCTTTGTGAAGCTACGTGTCTTCTCCAGATTTTGTGGTAGGTACGCCGTTTGTTGGATCATTCGTTCATTATTGCATGTTCGATTTCTGTGTGTGTGTTTTCCTTTTGCATGTTTATTGTAGGTTGTTTCATCAGTGTGTGTAACTCAATAGGTGTTTGGTGTTGTTTACGAGCTATAGTATCTATTATTGTTTGTTATGTTTTGCATGCACGTTAGTTCGGCTATTCTTTGCAAAGGTGTGGGTTATTTGGTTAGGGATTGTTGTTTTAGGTTGCTTTGAAGTCGACGGCGTCCCAATCAAAGGCGACGCCGTCCCTTATACCAATTAAAACTGTGACGACTCAAGAGCGATTTTGCTATTTTACACCGCACGTCGCCAGCTTTGAAGAGTAAGGCGCCACGAAGACTTTTCTTCTCGCATCGCCTAGATCCGCATTCCGACGATATCACCATCGAAGAAGGACGCGCCACACATATCAACCGACGTCGCCTCAGTCGATCAAGACTATCACAACATGCGCCAAGTAGTACGAGCACTGTTTTGCCATAACTTTTGCATACGAACTCGGATTTAGATGATTCAAAAGCCCACGCGACCGAACGAGAAAATCTACACTTGGTGAAAAAATCTTTGCGACGCCGTCACACTTTGCTGACAGAAAATCTGCCTATAAATAGAACATTATAACTTCACTTTTAGTGAGCCCTAAACCCTAAGTCCGATTCTAGGGTTTAGGTAGGTGTTTTTCCAGCAACTTAGAGGGTTTAACTTACTCCATAAACATCTTGTAATGGTTTGTTGATTCTATCTTAATTCATGTCTTCAATCATTATCATGCTTGGCTAATTCATCTAGTGTTTTCTTATGATTGTGTGAAACTTGTATATAATTAATTAGATCTTATTGATTTCTTAGTGATGCTTGTGTCTATCTTCATCATTAAGGGTGTGACAATTTCAATGAGTCTAATTGGTTTAGTTTATAATTCTTGCATCTTACTATCTCTTGTTTAATTGGTTGTCGCACTAGATTAAAGAAACTTGCTTCAATCGTCGAGTTGTGAGCTTGAACGTCTTAAATAGTGATCTATAGTCCTAGAGTGCACTAGTTGGCTTTCGTTGTATTTATTGTATGAGTTTATGGTTATAGAATTAGGGACCACCGGCACCTCCCTATGAATAAAACATGGAATACACGCACTAATTAAAACAAGGATGTGACAATTCAGTAGGTAGAATTGGATAGCTAGCAAGGAGTAATACATCATAAGTAGATACGCTTCATTTCTCTTGAACGTCCCCAATTGTATTGTAGTTTAGTTAGTAGCGTTTGGGTTAGTTGACTAGCAACTAATTCCACCCTCCCTTCAAAACCGAGATTTTAAAATATAAAAATACAAAAATAATCATCTCTCATCTTTAGACTTAATTCGACATACACTCCAAATCAACGACACTATTCCCTAGAGAACGATATCAATACCCGAGGCTTACCCAATACTATACTATAACGATCGTGTTCATCGCTTAGGGTATTGAAAAACTTGCTCGACGAAAGGAAGTTTCCTTTTACCCGAACGCGTTATACGCGCATCAAGTTTTTACGCCACAAATGGAAATAGTTATTTCTTAGGCTTGATTTCTATTTCGCTTAGGTCTACTCACAAGATTCCTATCAAGTGAGATTTTTTCTTTTTATTAGCTTCCTTGTAGTCTATCCCTTTCTTTGTGCCGTTGTTCAGAAACTTGTCCATTGACTCTTCCGCTCACCATTATGGAGAATCGAATCCACTATATCCGCGATTAGGTTTTTTCATGAAAAATATAATATTACTAAGGCGGATTATTCAAGATGGTGGGAAGAAGTAAAGAGAACGGAATCTTTATATGCCCCATTGAGTACCTTGGGAAAAGTAACCAAGTCCATAAACCTTTGAGGGTTTCATTCCATCAAGCCCACAAACACCTCATCTAGTGAAACCTATGCATCATATGAGCCTTCACCTAGGATAGACTCGTGAACAACCTCCATGTTTAGAGACTATTTTTAGTGAGGCCCTTAGGAAAACTGACCAAATGTGTCAAAATATTATGGAAAGCAACCAAGTATTAAACCATAAGTTGGATCAATGACTAGGTTTGGTTTCATCACTACCTAAGGAAATAACACATGACGAGCTTATAGGTGATGTAGATGTGATTGAGGATAAGGTGAATAGTCTAGACCCACAAGGTATCCCACAAGTCCCACCATCATTTAAGGCATACACACCGCACGTGACTTACCCGGAAGTAGTAGAAGAGACTTTAGGAATCCCGATGGAGGTAGAACATTTGAACCAAAAGCAACTAGAAAATATAGGTTTGAATACTTGTAGTCTCAAATTTTACTCTTAGTTGTAGGAATTTCCTAGTGTTGATGAACCGAACCTCAATCTTTACACAATTTCCATCCTTAGATATACATCTAGAGAAAAAAGAGAATGAGACCCACCCATCAACCGATTTAGTCCGGTAGTTTTAGGATGAAGCCATTCACACACCCCTTTACCTCGTGTGGCAAATTGTCACCCTAAGGGTGTGTATCGCTACTATCACCCGCACTTAAGCTTAAGTGTAGGAAAACTTCCCTTTATCGCTAAATAAGGGTAGAGTCAAGCTCGTGACTCGAACAAAAACAAGCGCTTCTTGGGAGGCAACCCATGTGTTTTTTTTTTTTGTTTTTTTTTATTTATATTTTCTTTCATTATTGTATGTTCTCATGTTTGAATTTTTGAAAATGTTTTATTTTGTCTTTAACCTCGTCTTAATTACATATAAAGGTATTTTACAAAAAAGATAAGTGTAGGGAGGATTAAACACGTTTTCAAAAGAACGTGAACATGAGAACTACGATTATTGAAATTGATATATATGTGTGTTTGTTAGAGTCAAATGCTTGTATCGAGTCATAATGGATGTTTTGCAGAATTTTTCCATTTTAAAGGTGTAATTTTTCCGAATTTTCCAGAAAACGCAGCACCGGTTCGTCGGGATAACTCGGCGGCGTCAAGATTAGAACCCGACGACGCCGAGAGGAGCAAACAACTTATAAAATTTCTCTCGTTTTCGTGCTATTTATAAATTTTGGAAATTCTCGTGTCTTAATTTTCTAGAAACAACTGCAAACATCCATTCCACAAGCATTATATCTTATATAAGTCTGGAATTTCATCTTGTTGTGATTTTTCTTTGTTCGGTGTGATGCTTTGAGTTGTCTGTTTTCTTAAAGTGCGCAGGTTTTATTTATCAAGAAGAAGAAACATAAGATTGGATGGAGCTTATCACGCATACATTCTTCTTGGAAAAGAATTTAACCACTACTTCACACGGATCCTACCGAGCTAATCAGGGGAGTACTAATTTCTTTCTTTAATTACCTTCCGTTATCATAACTTTGATATTTTCGAGGAACATTGGGGACAATGTTCAGTTTAAGTGTGGAGGAGAATAAAGCGGAACTTTGAAACTATGCTTATCCTTGATCATTTGTCTTGTCCTATTTAATTTGTGTAATAAACCATGAGAGATATTTGTTTAGGCAATTTTAGCGCCAAATTTAAAAATTTTCATGACTTTGTACGGGTGGGTCTTTAGTCTTAATAAAGCGTCTCATGGATAGGAGTTATATGACTAGCACAAAAACCCTTTACCACTCAAATTCCACCCCAAAAATGCGAGGTTCGCCCCTAGATCTATAGGAATTAAAGCATTCACCTTTAATGCTTCGAGAGTGTACCGGTAGTATAATAAATTCTAAAACTTGTTTTGTGATGCATTCCGAGATCGCTAGTGAGACTACACTTGTGTAGTTAGGAATAACTAAATGATAAGAGGCATTAGGATAACCCTTGTTCGATACCGTGTTATAATTACTTTTTCCACATCGGTTGAGTAATTCCCCACACACTTGCGTTGTACTCATCTTTAGTACACGATACCCTAGTTAACCCCTCGAGCCTATCCTTTCATGGATCTCGTGATGTTTCAATTTCCGGAATATCAATGAAGAGCATTGTTTACAACCCACCCCTAAATGTACACCCAAATCGCCTTATCCTACCTTGTATGCACTCACTTTAGTGCATTATTGTTATCATACTAAACCCTTAGTTCAATTATCTAGTTACTTGCATGGTTGCTAAGTCGATTCATATCTTTTGTACACGCTTTGGGACGATTGGGACTCATGGGTAAAGTTAAATTTTATGGAGTGACGGAAAGAACGTTAAATTAAATTCCTTTATTTACGTAATAATATACTCCAAGTGTTTTGATCTTTTCAATTGGGTCAAATTAGTGTTAGAGTAATAAAACTCAAGTGTAGGGATGTGCCTATAAATCCTTTATATTTTGATGTTATCATAGAGGATGGTAGAGTAAAAGTGTATGCAAAAAAAAAAAAAAAAAAAAAAAAAAAAAAAAAAAAGACACATACGGCTACCATCCTACATCTATCTTTATATTTATGTTTGTTTGTTTCAAAGTTAGAGAGTAAAGTCTTGGTTTAGCAATGCCATTCTTTTCATGCTTGTAACATAAATATTTTGACTTGCCACCACTAAATCGCCTATCCAACCAAACCCTTTGTTTCCTAACCGTAAGCCTAACGTTACAACCCTTTAAAAGACCTCTTAGATAGTTGTTCCTAGGTGCTTACGCCAAAGCGGTGGAGGTTTGATCTAGTCTCAAGCCTATGGTAATCTATGTACTATGACCGGCTAATGAGTGTTTATCTTCCATTTCCATTTGCTATATTTCATATACACCCGAGAGATGAGAGAATCCAAACACCACCTGTGAGGTGCTAGTATATAATTACCGTACTTGTTATGACTATTGCGGTGCTTTTACTTGTTATGAATTATGTTAAACCAATGCTTTATGCCCCCTAACTTATAAATTGATTGGCCAAAAGCACATTTGCTTGAGGACAAGCAAATACCAAGTGTAGGGATATTTGATAAGGATTTAAAACGACACTTTTAAGGGGTCATTTAAGCCCTTAATTGCCCACTTTTATATAAGCATCGCTTAATTTCGCTCCTTTCACTTTTAGGTCTCTTGGAAGCAAAATGTGGAATGATGCATTTTGGACTAAAAGAAGTGAATATGTGAATGGCTAAGTCAAGATCAAAGACACTCAAGTCATTGAATTTAAAGCTGACGTGTAACATATTGGTTTTCACAATCACACAAACAATCACATATAGGGTCGAATTATGCAAGAGTTTAGAGAGAGAAAGTAGAAGATGGGATCCTTTCTAGAGAGAGAAAGTAAACAAAAGAAAGAAATGTTAGATTGAGCGAAAGGTCCAACCCTCTACCTTGGGAGGTAGAGGGTATTTATAGTCACATACTACACGTCCTCCTTCGGACTGTGGAACAGGCATACAGTAGGTAAAGACCCGTTCGTCCTCCACGGAGTTACTCTAAACTAATAACTAAGCTAATAACTAACTAATTAACTATTGAATAATGTAAATAACGATATGTCTCACGAGCTAAAATATGCTAGACTATAATTGGGGACTGAACTTCCTTATGGAATTTCCAATTCCTAACAATCTCCCCTAAGGGAGGTCACCCCATGATTTACATTTTAAATCCTAGCATTCTTTCTTTGTCTTCTGCTCCGAGCTCAGACTTCAATTCTTCAATTTCGCATTCTTTGTGCTTGAGTAGTTGTAGGATCGTAATATTTATTGTGTTGATGATTCGGCCGGTCTTGGATGATGGAAATACATGATTGCCATTAGAGAGAGAAGTAGAGTCATGTTTTCTTGCTAGAGACTTGGTATACAAAAGTATGGAATATTAGATTGAAAGCACCACCCCTTCCATGGATGGAAGGGGTATTTATAGTTACAATGAAACCGCCCTCCCTATCGGACCGTGGATCGTGGATACATGGGTAAAGACCGTCCTTCCTCCACGGTGAAACACTAAACTATTCTACGCTACAAATTAACTAATTAACTACTACATAACGTAAATAACTACAAATCTACGAGCTAACATATGCTAGACTATAATTGGGGTGACTGACACTTTAACATGGAATTTCCAATTCCTAACAATCTCCCTAGGAGGTCACCCCATGAAATACATTATGCATCCTAGCATTCTTTCTTTGACATTGTTCTTGAGCTCAGACTTGAATTCTTCACTTTCGCAATCTTTGTGCATTAGTAGCGATTCTTCAAAGTCCGTGATAGTTTTGTACTTTCGGTGGAGGTCTTTGAACGGATCCACATCTTTGATGATCTTCGAGCTTTCATTGAGATCATCACCACATTAAATCTCCGGATCACCCTTTATTGTGTTGCCATCATGTGAAGTTGTGACTTTCGGACCGACATGCTCACACTTTTGAATCATGACATCTTTCATCGAGTAGCGGAAGCTTTTACCGGTTCAAGATATTTGTAGCAAAGCAGACAGAACATAGTATAGAAATATCTCGAGCCAGTTCTATAGATATGCACAAGTCATGATTTCTTCAATTAATTGTGGATGCCGTGAGCATGCGGCTTTGGATTGACTCTCAATTCGATCACCGCAACCGTCCAAGTGTACCGCAAACAACAAGCTAGCAATAAAACCCACGAAAGTGTCTTTGATCACTTTCGTTGAATTGAGGTACACGCCCACGGTTCCCGCTGATCCGTATAAGTATTGCATGTGATCGTAGGATTCCTAAGAATCTCCTTGACAGGTTTCGCAATGTTCTAGTCGTTTCTCAAACCGAACGTCTCAAAGAAGACAACACGGAGTGAGTGAACCAAATAATTGAGATTCACCGATTGATGAAAATGATTTGAAAAAACAATCGCGTATTGCTTGAAGAAAGAGTTTTGCAATACGACTAAGGTTTTATGAGAAAGATCAATTTTCAAACAAAATACTTTTGTATTAGAGAATGAGTACATTCGACGTATAGCTAGCGAAAAGAAGAGATTCGCACATCGAACGGTTTTTCTAAAAATATTTTCAATCGTAGATCCTTTTGTGTTTGAAAACATGAATACACATTCGACGTGCTAGAGAAAAGAAGGTTTGCACATCGAACGGTTTTTCCAAAAGTATTCGCTAATTCCAATCTCGACCAAGGTTGATTCAAGATTGAATCTCCCATCGCTTTCTATCCGGTTGTCACAAGTTTGATCTTCGAGAAGATCTCACATGTCACCTACCAAGAGCTTGTTAGATGTTGGCTCTAGAAGGATTTCCATCTTCATTGTGAATATTTAACATATCACTGGATGTTCGGCAATACCACAAGGATAATGCGTAGGACTCTTAATATATTCTTACTTTCCACATTGTGTGAAACAAGAAGTCTTCATTAATATAGTGTCCTAACGAGATATTGTGGATGATCTCTTGGCTCTAGACTCAATAGTGCACATTTGGTTCCCTGTGTCGAAGACTAGGGAGAGGTCTCCTTCTTCAATATCAACAATCTCTAAGAGAGTCGATAGATATTGCCTGATCCCTGAGAATGAAACAAGTCCTTTAAGAGGAACTTGAGTGGTTTGGAAAGTTGAAGTGCAGTAAGGTCACCGGGTCCATGACGCCTTGTATTCAATACCGATGTTACCTTAGTAAACACCAAAGAGCATATGAATTTGAACCCTTCATCGCCTCTAAGGTTGAATTATTGAGGGCTATTTCTTTTCACCCTTTTCATATTCATTTCTTTTTCATTCTTCAACCCTTCAAGCTTACCGAGACTTCATTACTAGAACCTTGTTGGGTTTATTCCAAGACTAGCCTGCCTCACCGCACTCTTCCCATTTCTCATTTTCTCCTTTTTTCAATATACCTAAGGACTCTACACTATCTAGTGGATTGTCTCTCGGTAGATCCTCCTGCTCGCGAATCGTGGGAACAAATACCTAACCTAACCATCCTTATAACACCATGCATAAAGTAATTTGGTCTGCATCTTTTGGTATTGTTCATTCCTTCTCGAAACCAATTGGAAAATCATTTGGAAAACCAATCAAGGTACTTGTGATACGAGATCAAAGCATTTTGTACCTTAATAGTTTTGATCATTTAGAAAACCTCCCCTCAACATGTGCAGATGATTTAGAAATTGTTTAGCACAAGGAGGCAAGAGGACTTTGAAATATTATCTTTGATCACAATTTTCATAATGAAAAAGCCATTTGATTTTCATGGTAAAATTCTCCTCAAAATGTGCATAGGATATTTGAAATCATTTTTATCACATAGAGGCAAGAGTTCTTTTCAAGCACATCCACGATTACGAAGCCATTTAAGAAACCATTTGAAAACTCAATCAAGGTACATTATGTTAAAACATAAAAGCTTTTGTACCTCGATAGTTTATTTTCTTATAAAATGCTCCCTCAATATATGCTTCGAGATTCGAAAGTGTTTAGCACATACGAGAGAGCAACTGCATAATTGGATCAAAACGATCACCTTTTATCAAATTTCATTATTAAATCACAAATTCTCCCCCGATCAAAAATATCAAACCCTTTGAGATTTTGGATCCCAAGTGATTTAATAAGGTTTAGAAAACATGGGAGAATATGTGGCCTGGTTTAAATACTCATCATGTTTTTGGATAAATCCTCCTCCTCAACATGTGCATTGTGTATGAAATCGTTTGGCACATGGAGGCAGGAGTGCCTTTAAGGGACTAAAACCAATTCCATTTAAACAGATAAGAGATTTAACTCACGATCTCTACCCCGATCAAAATTTCAAACCTTTTGAGATTTGTGATCCCAATTGATTTAAATCATTTAAAAGATTTTGGGAAAGACGGGCAAGATTCAATTTTGAAATATGATGATAAGAACCATTTAAGACACTAAAGATTGTTAGTGTCGTATGATAGTCTTTTTAAGAGATCTTTAAGTAAAACAAAACAATTTCACAATCAAACAAGAATGTAAAAATTTCATTTTGAAAGACCTTGATTCTAAAGAAAAATCATACCATGACATAACATTAAATCTTTAGATCACCACTTATTATCGTACAAGACGGAACTTTTGTGAAGAAACATCATTTGAAAATATTTTATTTTAAATCACTCTCCCTCAATCCATGACAAGTCAATAATTGAGGACTTAGGTTTTGATAGCATGAAGTCCGGTGATTTTCAAAAATTAGTCCAATAGATTTTCAAAACAATATTTTCCATTTTCAAAAAATTTAATCAAATTATTCAAAATTGTTTAAAATGGTATCCTGTACAAAGATACGTTAGGTGGTTGAGAAGCTTGTTGTTGTTGCCGTAGGGTTTGGAAGAAAACCGTCTACGATGCAGATGAGATTCTCTTACGTTGCATTTTGAATGCCAACCGAGGTCAAATTAAGCTCGCTTTCTTCAATCACTTAGAAGAAAACCATCTGCGATGCAATGAGACCTCTTCACGTTGCATTTATGCCAACTCTCATAGAAGTCCAATTAAGCTCCGCTTCTTCATTTGTCAACCCAAGATATAGTTACCCTTTCCTTTCGCATCCAATCATCTTCAATTGTGGGATCCGGATCGAACATTCTTTTATACCAATATACCTGCATACGTTAGTGAACACATATACAAATATATGGTGGTCGACATCACCCAAAAAGCAATCGAGTAATAAAAGTCAATGCAACATATCAATCAGATCATATAAATGTATGGGAATAATGTGATTATCAAACTCTAATCATCTAATCCTAACAATCATATCCTAAATTCCTAGTCCTTCGACATAGGAAAATATCATTTTTAATTAAGCACGTAGGATAATTAAGAAATCCCGTTAGATGATATAGATTTGAAAACATTATCCCCTCAATCCATGACTCATTTTATGAAAAGTTTAAAAGTACAAGTCATTGATTGAGTTTTCAATTTTACAAAACTCGAATCGATTGTTTTAAAAGCAACTCATTTACCACCATTTTAGAAAACACCAAATATTTTTCTGAAGAATTTTAGACGGAAAAACATTTGTGTAGGAACAATGATCCTTCACACATACTTTCCTCATTAAGTTTTTAGGATAAGTGCACGAAAATATTTGAAAATTGGTTTAGCGCAACACTTTCCTTTCTTTAAAAGAGCGGGTTGCTATCTCAAATAATAGCAAACCATAGTTTTAAGCACAAAGTTACAACAAATAATCAGAAGCCATTATTTGAGCTTGGTTACATCAAATAATCTGAAGCCATCGTTTGTGACATGTTTAGAAAAAATATTTACACCTCTCGCTCGAACTTCATCTAAAGTCCTGGTACCATTATTGAATGACATTTCTAAGACCGTAGATGTTATCGATACTGAAGACATGTCATGAGAAAACAATATTTTGTATTTTTCAAATTTTCGATTTTTATGGGTTTTGTAGGTTTTATATTTTTCTATTTTCTTTTTCTTGGTTTTATATTTTTCTATTTTGTTTTGCTGGTTTTATATTTTTGTATTTTGGTTTTTGATAAATATATACAAAGATAGAGTAGATGATATAATATAAGAAGATGATGATACGAGTACCGAGATAAGGATATCGAAAGACGTCGTAGAAGATAGAATTCGTCATCTCTTAAACATCCACCACCAAAGCTTCCAAGGGCTCTTGAATTGAAAGAAATAGAACCATCTGAAAGTGAGACTCGCGCCTTCCCCAAACCGAAAATCCTTTGGATGAGCAGATTCAAAGCTCTATTTCAAGCTTTCCTTAGCTGTGCATGAGAAGCACACCATTATCATAAATCCATTGCTCCTTTTAAGACCGATAATCGAGATTCTCCATTCGGGTTATATCATCCAATAGAACATCAAGAACGTTTCATCCCACACATAAATAATCTTCTCAAATTTCTTTTCCACCGAGGTCCAAGCAATCCATTCCAAAAGGTGTCAAGAGAACAATTCCCCAAGTAGTTGAATTGATGCAGCCACCCTTTGTATAATGCTCAAGAACTCTCCCAAATACACATCATGAGGGGAATGAAAACACCTCCCCATGTTCACATTTTTTTCCCTGATGATCATCTATGAAGTACACCAATACCCAAAAGCTCTCCCGAATACACATCATGAGGGGAATGAAAACACCTTCCCATGTTCACATTTTTCTTCCCTGATGATCGTGTATGAAGCTCAAGAATCCGAAGTACACACATTCCCACCGAAAGAATAACTGATAACACCTCCCTCATGTTACACATTTATCTCCCCTGAATATGTCGCACTTGTGTACCTCTTTTATCTTCAGAAACTTTTTCTAACATCACTTCCCCCACGTAGATGAAATACAAACACTAAACACCTTGATGAGTAAAACCTTGAGTTTCTCTTCGGTCATGACATTTGTTTTCCCGGGATATCTTCAATTACTTAGAAGAATTAAGTTCATCAATTTTACTCGTCATGAGTCAAACCTTGAGTTTCTCTGCGGTAATAACATTTGTCTTCCCGGGGTATCTTCAATTACTTTGAAGTATTAAGTTCATCAAGTTTACTCGCGTTTAGGTGCTTATCTCCTTACCCCTTGCTGGTTTTGACACTTGAGTCAAGAACATAGTATAAGCCCAAATACTTGAAATCTTTATGAGAAGAACACTTGAACTCTTGTGAGAATCAACATGTCAAGACTCTCTCGACTATTTTATCAACCCTTATGTAGACAATTTGAAGTGACCATCAAGAAGAAAACCCGATATACCATACTTGAAATCAAAGTCAACTTCCCACATTTGTATCTTAAGCTTGCACCTAATGATGGAAGAACGGTGTCGAGAATTTATGCTTCAAGCAAATCTCTAAGTACTCACTACTCAAGCAAAGTATGAGACATTAACACCTTTTATGATTATCCACACCGTCATATGTATGACACCGAGTAAAACAAAGTAACTCCTAATAGTGATAGTTAACAGTGTCTTCAACCATCCACCTCGATTGCGGTAACTAGATAAACCAAGTCTTCAACTCAAATTCTTAAGCCCGAGAAAGTTATCAAATAAGAACACGCCTTTGTGAAAGTCAACTTCAATCTCAAATAAGTGATAAATGATTAACTCAAGTAATCAACTTGTGTCAAATGTCCAATACGTGAAATAGTCAATAACAACGTCTCGAGGAGTCACTGCTAAAGAATATGAGCAAGTCTAATTGGGATTGAATATGACTTATAACTCTCCCAATTAGTGCTCTCCCTAAACCGACAACTGCTTGATAAATGCCCGATTAAGAAGAAGTCTTTAGATCGTTAAATGCAACTCGCCTTTAGTCTTCTAACATGTAGCGTAAGATGTAGAATGATCGTAGACTCGACCTTCTTCAAGATTGTGCGCTTGGGGAATAGATAGTTAACATCTTCAACTCACACCAAAAGCATCTCACCAAAAGCATCCCAATTAACTTACATCTTACAAATCCCCTTAACTAAAATCCTCCCAATCAAACAAGAATGTAAAGATGTTCATCAAGGAAATCAACAATCAGGCCAAGAACGAACACACAAGATGGTAACACCAAACTACCAATCACATCAAACAAGAAAGAGAGATCGCTCGTAATCATCATGTTGATGTATACGTGAAGCATTAACCGGGAGCACTTTGTCGATAAACCCATCAATCCGAAAGAAGATGTCAACCAACGGCTCTTAGAAGAGAAAACTCCATGTGAAGATGACCCGATAAGAAAAGGCTCGGTTCTTACATGAGTTTAGAGCCGTATGACCATTTATATTCTCAAATATCAATCAACAATGCAAAAAATTCACACTCCGAATGTTCTATTCACACTTCTCTCCTACAAAATCATCCGGAGATGCCATTCTTGACTAAATAAGTGAAAATCATACGGAGATGCCATTCTCAAATATCAATCAACAATGCAAAAAATTCTTCTCCCCCTCAAGAATTGCATACGGAGATGCCATTCTTGACTAAATAAGTGAAAATCATCCGAATGTTCTATTCACACTTCTCTCCTACAAAATCAGCACATGATGTCGCCATCTTCATTATAATTGAGCAAGTGGAATAAGAAAACAATCAATGGTAGCCCGGTTCACTTGATGACTGAAGCGCATGGAAAAAGTATGAAGCATGTTGATGAGAATGGTCATAATAAGAGGATTTCTCTTCTTCAGAAGATAAAGCGCACCGACACGCACACCTTTCTTTTCTTTAGAGAACGAGGCATGAATCAAGTGTTCATACGTCATAAGAAGATTTCTCTTCTTCGAAGATAATGCGCATCAAACGTACACATTTCTTTTCTTTGGAGTACGAGGCCCGAATCGATGTGAGCAGACGTCATAATCTCTCTCTTTCAATCCTTTTGGCAAAACATGTGATCAACCCCATTATCATTCGTAAGTCTCTTTGTAGTGACAAATGATGGACAAAACCCAATATGATGAATTTGACCTCAAGTAAACTACCCCGAACTCGTGACTTAAACTTGCACATATGTAACAAAGAGCGGTGTTTAGACTTCATGCCCATTTGAATCTCTAAGTACACTATACTCTTCAACCAACCAACCATCGAGTATAAGACGATATCACCTCTTGAAAATCCACAATTGAATGTGACCTTTGAGCACTACAATGTAACTCCTTTAAGTGATAGTTATTTTGTAGTGGTATGAGCCCAATTCCCAAGTGGTAAAAGAAAAGGTAAAAGACACCCAACAATAACTAGATTTCCAAGTCTTCGTTTTTGATAATAAGCTCGAACAAGGATCTCAAGAATCTTCATCCATCCATCCCCGATACCTTCAGATACTAAGTACACTCGCCCGTGATAATTTACTTCAACCTCAAATAAATAATATCAAATAACGCCGTTGTCACATCATCCGTTAATCGCTCAAATCTAGCCTCCTTTGACGCTTTAAGTGAACTCGATAATGGTTTCATCGACCATGGTTTAATGAGCATAACCCAGTAAAACTTTGAAGTAACCAAACCGCCATGACGAATATCCAAACACACATCCAATTCATGAAGTACACCCTTTTATCCCTTCTTTGAAGCGTAAACCATAGCACCAAAGATCGGATAAGATCCAAAATTACACTTTCCTTTCTCCGTGATGGTTCTATCATTATGGATTTTACAATTCCATGGTTTAAACCGAGAAATAGATTCTTCATGGATTTTACAAAACCAGAATAAACCGTAAGATAGATCCGAAATGCACTTTACTATTACCGGGATGTTTCCATTGTCACAGATTTTATAAGTCTATGATTTAAACCGAAATAGGTTCTTTCGGCGGATTTTACAAAATCAAGACAAAACCGTAAACAATGTCACTTGAATGTGTTATGACAACTTTGGTTTCAAAGTGAATATCTGCTTTAGGGAACATGCGGTTCATCAACTGCTCATAATCCAACATCAAGAAAAATCATCAATCATCCAATCAACACCTTGGTACACACATCATTCACGCATTCTCATCGGCTATTGTAGTGACCACATGAGAAGTAAACCCGATATGCCAAACTTGATCATGAAGTAAAATTCCCCAGATTTGTTACTTAAACTTGTACTAATCCTTGTGAAAAAGAAACGGTGTACCCAATGTACAAAAACTCTTGACATTCTCAACTGAGTGAGACACCGAAGTGATAGTTACGTTGTGGATTGAGCGAGAAAGAATCACAACCGTAATTAAATAGCCAAGTCTTTATCGCATCCAATAAATGCCCAAACAATTCGTCTTCGCGGAAAGGTAGAAAGAAAGAAGACGAAATAAGTAAAAATGCCCGGAAAACCTCACTTCACATCCAAATAAGAAATACCGTCCAAACACCCCGTAGTCAACATTGTATAATCATTAATTTCAAGTCATGACACAATATACTACGTGAAAATGTGTAGCTCAAAGAATTAAACCTCATAACCAAATCTCATCATCAAACTCGTCGACAAAACTCATCAAATTGCAAGTCTCCCATTATCCAAATTCTCATTTAAAGCGCACACATAAGCCCATGATAATTGCAAAACCATCCAACCCTCATTCAATTTCAATCTTCAAGTCCCAATGTTCAAACGAACTAGTATATCAATCACTTATACTCCCGTTATGAGAAAATTGAAATTGTAAGACAATCACCAAATTGTATATCAACCTCCAACCGAAAAGCGTGATTATTCCATTCAAACTCCAAAGCCCAAGTGAGGTCACCACCTACAATAATCCTTTTCACAAATATTAAGCTTAGGCCATGAATTATTTGTCCAAATGAACTTGACCATACCAAAATACCACTCAATATACCAATTATCATAAAAATAAGTATCCAAGAAAATTAAATCTTGGATTCCATGTTGATAATGCACATAATTGTATATTTCAACTAGCTCATTATCCTCTTTTGTTGAAAGCACCCATTACATTACTGGAGCACTCCTTTCCTCATTAACACAATATCAGCCCATGTCAAATTTAAACACAAAGCCCATCAAATCCAATATGCTATACCATTTGTTTTTGTGAAGCCCACGATTTAACAGAACATGTGATAACCGGTTATAAGTACCATTGCTCCTAAATATTAGGTCATAATCCAAAACCTAAAATACTTCTAAAAAAATCCGCCTACCAACAATATCTCTGCTCCTCAAACTTCTCTAAACTCCCCATCACATATTCTGCATTCGACTCTCAACTCAAATCACAACCTTATACATATAGATGTACGCCTCCATCTTCAGTCAATAAATTTCATCTCAAACCAAGAAAAACTTATCTCTTAAACACTTCTCAAAATCAAATCATATCACCACTAGACGAGAATGATAAACGAAGCTCAAGTCCATCAGATCTGATCAATCTTAAAACATGATATACGGATATTAGAGCCAGCCACAGGGATGGCTTGAGGCTTTGATATAGCTTCGAGATCAACCCACGAAAGATGCTACATAGTCTCGTTCTTCAAGGCCTAATAAGGGTCTCAGGTAGGTTTAAGAATCATTATTGTTTTTATGTTTTGATTTTGGTCATGAACGAAAGAAAGATAGAAAGTGACATTCTTGTCATATTTCTCACTTTATATTCGAATAGAATCACAAGTCATTGATCTATGATGTTTAATGGTTCACTTATAAAATCTTTAACAGATTCAAAAAGTTGTTCCTAGACTGAGATCATTTGTATTTTTCTTTGTTGTTTGAGAGTTGGGGAGTGATATGTGAGGGTCCATTGATGAGTCTAGATGAAGGACAAGTAAGGTTCGAATTGGGTTGAGTTTAGATTGGTTTTGGTTCGGATCTGAATACCTTTTACATATAGATATTGTTGACTGATGATGGTCATTGGACCTGAGGTCTAAGAGTATTGAGAGTCTGGTATTAAAGATCGTTGGTCGTGGTCTTGTTGTGGTCATAGATATGTTGTGGTCGTGTCTTGTGTTCTGTCATTCTTCTTCATCTCTTTCTTTCAAGTAGCTTATGGGTCATAAGGTCAAATCGCTATGCCAAGTAGCACGACTAAGTCGCTATGTCAAGTAGCACGATTAAGTCGCTAGGCCAGGTAGCTAGACTAAGTCGCTAGGACAAGTCGCTAGACTATGTCACTAGGACAAGTCGCTAGACTAAGTCGCTGGGACAAGTCGCTAGACTAAGTCGCTAGGACAGTCGCTACGACTTGTTCAAGAACAAGTCGCTAATTAATTTTTTTTTCCAAATCAAGTCGCTAGGTCAAAGGTTTAACTAAGTCACGCCAAATACAATGCATCTAGACAACTTGTAAAGACAAGTCGCCACGTAACTAAGTCGCTAGATAGATTGACCCAACACGCTACCAAGGCTTTTGACATTTCTGATGAGTTTTCCGACCTCTTTTTCGACCATATTCATGATAAACCCGTAAAACATCATAAAAGATGCTTCATTTTGACCCGTTTAGACCTCGTAAATGACCAGAAAGACCCGTTTGACATAAAGAAAATGGTAACAAAAAACATCATACCATTATTGTTTAAGACAAGAGAACACAACTCGATAAAACATATTACCCAAAAACCGATTAACAACATTTTACAACCATATATAAACTCAGATAACTCTGTTAACAACATTTTCCGACCATAAAACCATGTAAAACATGTATATAAATTGTTTAATACATTTTCCGACCACTTATAGATACAAAAACAGTTTTAACCATGTTTCAAAAACCACACAAATCAATACAACACAAAAACCTTGGCTCTGGTACCAATTGTAGGATCGTAATATTTATTGTGTTGATGATTCGGGTGGTCTTGGATGATGGAAATACATGATTGCCATTAGAGAGAGAAGTAGAGAGTTGGGTGTTTTCTTGCTAGAGACTTGGTATACAAAAGTATGGAATATTAGATTGAAAGCACCACCCCTTCCATGGATGGAAGGGGTATTTATAGTTACAATGAAACCGTCCTCCTATCGGACTGTGGATCAGGGATACAGTGGGTAAAGACCCGTCCTTCCTCCACGGTGAAACACTAAACTATTCTACGCTACAAATTAACTAACTAACTACTACATAACATAAATAACTACAAATCTATGAGCTAACATATGCTAGACTATAATTGGGGTGACCGACACTTTAACATGGAATTTCCAATTCCTAACAGTAGTGACTCTTCATAGTTAGATTGTTTTGTACTTTAAGTGGAGGTCTTTGAACTGATCCACATCTTTGATGATCTTTGAGCTTTATTTGAGATCATCAACCTGATAAATCTCTGGATCACCCATTGTAGTGTTGCCTTCATGTGATGTTGTGACTTTTGGACCGACATACTCACACTTTCTGGATAATGACATCTTTTCATCATAGTAGCGGAAGCATCTTTGTTGTATATCTTTGATGTCCATGATTTTCTTCAATTAAGTGTGAATGTTGTGAGCATGCGGCGATGAATTGACTTCTCAATATCGATCACCGCAACCATCCAAATGTTCCCGCAAACAACAGTTAGCACTAAAACATACGAAAGTGTCTTTGTTCACTTTCGTTGAATATATTTGCAAGAACCACGGTTCCCGTTGATCGACACGCATCGCCTGTGATCGGTATAGTTCAAGAATTTCCTTGACAGGTTTCCAAACCGGCGTCCCAAAGTAGACAACACGGAGTGAGTGAACCAATGAATTGAGATTCACCGATTGATAAAAATTGATTTGAAAACAATCGCGTATTGCTTGAAGAAAGAGTTTTGCAATACGAAGGTTTTATGAGAAAGATCAATTTTCAATCGTAAATACTTTTGTATTTGAAAAGAATACACATTCGAACGGTTTTCTAAAACTATTTTTAAATCGGAGATACTTTTTGTGTTTGAAAACATGAGTACACATTCGATGTGCTAGAGAAAAGAAGATTTGCACATCGAACGGTTTTTCCAAAATTATTCGTCATTTCATTTTCTGGACCAAGGTTGATTCACGAGTGAATCGCCCCATCGTTTCTATCCAGTTGTCACAAGTTTGATCTTTAGAAAAGATCTCACATGTCACCCACCAAGAGCTTATTTGATGTTGGCTCTAGAAGGATTTCCATCTTCATTGTGAATATTTTTACATATCACTCGGATGTTCGGCAATACCATAAGGATAATCGTGGGACTATTAATATATACTTACTTTCCACATTGTGTGAAACAGCAAGTCTTCATTAATTTTGTGTCCTAATGAGATATTGTGGATGATCTCTTGGCTCTAGACTCGATTGTGCACATTTGGTTTCCTATGCTGGAGACTAGGGAAAGGGTCTCCTTCTTCAATATCAACAATCTTTAAGAGAAAGTCGATAGATTATGTAGGTTCCTCGTGAGAATGAAACAAGTCCTTTTAAGAGGAACTTGCGTGGCTTGGGAAGTTTGGTGCGGTCGCACATTTGGGTCCATGACGTCTTGTCTTCAATACCGGTGTTACCTTAGTAGACACCGGTAGCATATGTATTGAACCCGGTTTACGCCCTAAGGTTGAATTATTGGAGGGCTATTTCTTTTCACCCTTTTCACATTCATTTCTTTTCATTCTTCAACCCTTCAATGTTTACCGAGACTTCATTACTAGAACCTTGTTGGGTTTATTCCAGTTCTAGCTCTATCTCGATCGGCACTCTTCCCATATTCTCATTTTCTCCTTTTTCATCATACCTAAGGACTCTACACTATCTAGTGGATTGTCCACAGGTAGATCCCTCCGCTCTGGGCTGGATCGTGGGAATTAATACCTAACCTAATCATCCTTATAACTCCAATGCATAAAGTAAAAGGTCGGTATTTTGGTATAGTTCTTTCCTTCTCGAAACCAATTGAAAAATCATTTGGAAAATCAATCAAGGTACTTGCGATATAATATCAAAGCATTTTGTACCTTAATTTTTTTGATCATTTAGAAATGCTCCCCCTCAACATGTGCATATGAGTTGAAATTGTTTAGCACATGGAGGCAAGAGTTATTTGTAATTTCTTGATCACAATTTCCATAGAAAAAGCCATTTGATTTTCTTGTTAAATTCTCCTCCTCAAAATGTGCGTTGGTTGTGAAATCATTTAACACATAGAGGAAGGAGGTTTTTGAAGAACTTCCACGATCACACTATCCATAAAGAAAACCATTAGAAAATCAATCAAGGTACTTATGTTAAAACATAGAACCTTTTGTACCTTGATAGTTTATTTTCTTTTTTGAAATGTCCCTCAATATGTGCTTGAGATTCGAAGCGTTTAGCACATATGGGAGAGCGACTGCACAATTGAATCAAAATGATCATCTTTTATCGATTTCATAATTAAATCACAAATTCTCCCCGATAAAAATATCAAACCCTTTGAGATTTTGGATCTTAAGTGATTTAATAAGGTTTAGAAAACATGGGAGAAAGTGTGGCCTTGTTTAAATACTCTTCTGGTTTTTGGTTAAATGCTCCTCCTCAATCATGTGCATTATGTATTTGAAATCGTTTGGCACATGAAGGAAGGAGTGCTTTGAAACAATCACCCTTTAAAACCGATTTGAGATTTAAATCACGATCTCTCCCCGATCAAAATTTCAAACCATTTGAGATTTGTGATCCTAATTGATTTAAATCATTTAGAAAATTTTGGGGAAAGGCGTGGCAAGATTTAATTTTTGAAATTGGTGATGAGGACCAATTATAGACATTAAAGATTGTTAGTGTCAGTATGATAGTTTTAAGAGATCTTTAAGTAAAATGATACAATTTCACAATCAAACAAGAACAGAAAAAATTTCATTTTGAAAGATCTTTGAGTTTTAAAGAAAATCATACCATGACATAACATTAAATCTTTAGATCACCACTTATTTTGTACAAACGAACTCTTTTGATGATATATTGTTTGAAAATACTTAATTTAAAATCACTCTCTCCCTCAATCGATGACCGTAGTCGTTGATTGAGTGACTTTAGTTTAAAATGAATTCGGTTGATTTCCAAAATTTGAGTTCAATTTATTTTCAAAACAATATTTTCCATTTTCAAAACAACATTTTCAAAATTGTTTTAAGAAAAATGGTATCATCCACTACTTTTCCTGCACAAGATCGTTAGGTGGTTAAAACATACATTGTTGCCGTAAGGTCGAAGAAAACCTTACACGATGCGGTGAGACCTCTGACGTTGCATTTGTCATGCCAACTTTCCATAAAGGTCCAATTAAGCTCCGTTTCTTCTTTTGTCGACCCAAGAAATAGTTGCCCTTTCCATTCGACATTCAATCATCTTCTTTGTGGGATCCGGATCGGAACATTCTTATAAACCATCTTATTTGCATCGTTAGTCAACACAAACAGATATATGGTGGTCGATAACACCCAAAAAACAATCGACTAATAAAAGTCAATCCAACATGTCAATCGGATCAAATAAGGCATGGAATAATGTGTTCATCAAACTATAATCATCTAATCCTAACAATCACATCCTAAATTCCTAGTCCTTCAACATAGGTAAATATCTTTTTACGATAAGCACGTAGGATGATTAAGAAAGCCCGTTAGATGATGTAAATTTTGAAAAACATTCTCCTCTCAATCAATGACTCTTTCTATGAAAAGTTTTAAATAAGTCAAGTCATTGATTGGGTTTTGCAAATTTATGAAAACTTGATTCGATTGATTTCAACAACTCATTTACCACAATTTTGTTAAAACAAATATTTTTACGAAGAATTGTAGAAGGAAAAATATTTGAGTAGGAACAATGATCCTTCGACATACTTTCCTCATTTGTTTTAGGATAAGTGCACGAAATATTTGAAAATTAGTTTAGCGCAGAACTTTCCTTTCTTGAAGAGCGGGTTGCTATATGAAATAATAGCAAACCATGGTTTAACACGGGTTGGAGTCTCAAGTAGCGCAAGCCATATTTTGAGACATGTTTGAAAAAATATATATCTATTTACACCTTCTCTCGAACTTCATCTAAAGTCCCGTGCCATTATTGAATGACATTTCTAAGACCGTAGATGTTATCGATACGGAGGACATGTCATGAGAAAAACAATATTTTTTACTTTTCAAGTTTTCGATTTTTATGGATTTTTGTAGGTTTTATATTTTTCTCTTTTTTTTCTTTTTGTATTATGGTTTTTGAAATTATTTACAAAGATAGATAAATAGTTTAAGAGGATGATGATACAGTATGAGATAAGGTAATCATTCAGACACTTTGTAGAAGATAGAAGTCATCATCTCTTAAACTTTCACCACCAAAGCATTCGAGGCTCTTGAATCGTTGCAAGAACTTGAGCCTTCTAATAGTGAATCTTTGGCGGTTCCTCTAAACCGACAATCCTTGTAAAAGACCATTTCCCCAAGAAGAAGAAGTGAAGCAAGCAGTCTAATTGTATGAAGCTCAAGAACCCGAAGAAGGCGATAACAACGAAGTAACAAGTTAACACGGATCATTTATGTGGTTATCAAACCCGAAATAAATGATTAAGCCCGATCACATGATCCCATTATGCGTCCTCGATTTACACATTACTCTTGAGTTTGACCAGTTGTCTATTCGGAGAACAATATATCAACATCTTCATTTCACCAAATGCATTCTAGTTATCTAACATATAACCAATCGTACCCATAATATACACATTTACCCAACAAGAGTAGAGATGATGACATCCATGTAACATGTTGAGTCACTAATCATCTCTGCAGATGTCAACTCGGAATAACCTGAATTAGCTCGATCAAGTGAACATGTTGTGCATCACGATGTACATATCTCTCCACGATGGTTGCGATCTCATCGGAATCATCATTGCATTAATACATGAAGCAATAATGGAAGCACTACCATAAATCATATAGAAGATGTCGATAAGCAATATCATCTCACGCTCCACATATTCTTTTCATATTTCTTCCTACCGAAAGTCGAGTTAACGCTTGTACCAAAAGTATCCAGAGACCACTTCCCCAATGGTTGGAATGATGCATCCTTCCCCAAATAGTTGGAATAGTATATCCTTCCCCAAATAGTTGGAATAACACACCAAAGGCTACGAGTTAAACACTTTGAGTTTCTCTGCGATTATGACATTTGTCTTTCCGGGATTAATTCAATAGAGAAGAAGTATTAAGTTCATCACGTGTACTCGTTGTGTGTTTAGATGTATATCTCCTTCCCCTTCTTGGTTTGATACCTCGAATCGGCAACATATTATACATGCCAAATACTCTTGAAATAGAGAAGAACAAACAATTAGCTCAATTGAATCTGTGAGAATCAACTCTACTGAAACTCTCTCACTATCTTTATCAACCCAAATGTAGACAATTTGAAGTGATCACTAATGAAGAAAACTCGATATACCAAACTTGAAACCAAGTCGAATTCCATACATTTGTATCTTAAGCTTGCACTTAATGATGGAAGAGCGATGTCGAATCTATGCTTCAAGCAAATCTCTAGTACTCACTACTCAAACAAAGTATGAGACATTAACACCTCTTGAGATTATCCACATCGTCAGTTTTTAACCATCCACCCTGATTGCTGGTAACTAGATAAACCAAGTCTTCAACTCAAATTCTTAAGCCCGATCAAGTTATCAAATAAGAACACGCCTTTGTGAAAGTCAACTTCAATCTCAAATAAGTGATAAATGATTAACTCCGAAGTAATCAACTTGTGTCAAATGTCCAACACGTGAATAAACATACAATCGGATGTACATTGACCCACTTAATGAACCGGAACAAATGATTCCTCAACATCAATGCATTCTTCCTAAAGGTATACATGTAGAGACTGATATGGAAGATTCACCAATAATGTCTTCGAGCGGATGAGGTAGTCATTTTCCTTAATGTTCATGTGGTTGATTTATAGTGTGCACAATGAAAGGAACAATAATCCGTGAAGATTTGGCAAAGGAATACCAAAGAGCGGATCATTATTCATGAACAATAATCCGTGAAGATTTGGCAAAGGAATACCAAAGAGCGGATCATTATTCAATAGTGCAACTACAATATCATGATAGTCATTATCAGCGCCTTGTGAAATAGCGGAGATAATGTTTCTTGAGAATTCAGAAGTACTTCTTAGATGGTGAACCGTTGAGTTAGTAGAAACCGAAGCATGAGCTTGAACTGGATGATCAACATTCGTTGGAGGTTGGAAGTACTCATCAAACATATCTTGAAAACAATGAATCCCAAATAGTAAATCGGTTATCCTTAGTGAGTGAAGACATTAGGCGTTGGAGAGTCGTATGACCATAACTCAAGCATCCATCAACATGTAGTATATTCACTCTTCTCCCCTCAAAATTGCAAATGAAGTTTGCCATTTTGATTGAAACAAGTGAATAAGAATATATACCAATGAGCGTAGATCCACTTGATGACTGAATGAGCATGGAAACACATGAAGCTCGTTGATGGAGAATGTAGATGAGAATGGTCATTCTTGAGAGAATTTCTTTAAGCGAAGATTAAGCGCATTGAATTATGCCTTTCTTTTCTTTGAGGAACAGGGCTGGTTGTTATCTGCGGGCGCCATAATGATGAAATACGAGGCACAGGCGATGTGAACAAACGTCATTGCCGATTGAATATCAAGGTTGAGTTACTTGATCCCGTGAATTTTGAGATATCAATCCTTTTGTTATCCATACTTTAAGCCATCCATGTATTGAAGGATCGAGTATACACAAGCGATTAAGGACTACTGCACTAACATTACAAGCTTGATTGCATATATATTGGTTAGTGACATTAGTATCAAACCCTTTGGGGTTTCACGGTCAACCTTGATTTTGCCATTGGTAAGCGCTTTCGGTGGGTATCCACTTAAGTCCAACATCCTTAAACATTCTACCGACGGTATCCACTTATGGCAAGGTCTAGGATTGTTGATATTCTTATGCACAATCGAAGACTTATCGTTATTCCTAGACTCCAAAGATTTAGCAGTTGGGATCCATCTATGCGAAGTTTTAGGTTTGTTTTGCTTCATAACATGTTGAACCTTAGCCATGTTAGTAGCCTTAGTGGATTATACCTTAGCATGTGAATTAGGAAAATGTTTCTTATTCGGAAAAGACTCAGAATTTCTAGTTTCATTTTCTACATGCTTAGCATTCTTCTTCTTATAACTACTCTTAGATGCAAGCCAACCCCTAGTCTTTTGAGTGTTCCTAGATAATGGTTTACAACTACTAGCAGTGCCTTGAAATCTCGTAGAATGCATCACCCTGGGTCTTGCACCTAAAACTCCGTCTTTTCGAATCATGCCTTTTCCTAGCTTCTTCTATATAATTGTTCTTCCACAGTCATTCATATCATATAAATTACGGGTTTTAATGCTTGGTTTGACATTGTTTCGAACTATTCCTAGAGGTGTTGGGAGTAGAAGTAGCTACTTGTTGAGGGTTAACGCAGCTAGAAGCATTATTCTTAGGTAACTCGGTGAAGTACTTGGTTTTGACAAAACTTGTATCGCATCAACTTGGGAGGCAAGCCTTGTCTTTAAAGATTTTGTTCTTTCGAGATATAAATGCGATGAGGTCGCCTAACAACGGACGGTCTCTAGTGGGATGAGAAAGCGGCTTTCCCAAGGTTGATGGTTTTGTAAATTGACTTAGTTCTAGCTTCTCTGACAGAGTCACTTAGTTCTATGTGATGCTTTCTCAAAGTCTCATTTTCCTTTAGTAATTTAGCCACATAAATTGATAGTTCATTATTTCTTGTTATAATAGTATCAATGTCTTGTGCAGTCTTGACTGAATTACTTTTCACATGCATACCAGAAATATGTTTCTTCAAATTGTTGATAGTCAAGTTTTTGGCTTGGTGAGCTTTTAAATCGTTCATTTCAAAAATTCACGAAATTCGGGAAATTCGGATTTTTACATGGTTTCTTAGTTGAAAACTTTCCTCCTTTCTTTGTATTGCAATTTCAAGAGAAATGCAATGTTTTCAAGTTTTGAGAATTTATTTGAAAGTTCATCAAAACCTTTTTATCAACCATATCATTTTTTTGAATTTATTAGACTCGACCTCAACCAAGGAACATTTATCGGAATCATGTTCAGTATTAAGATCGGTTTGTTTAGGTACATTAGCATATGCATTATGTTGATCGATTAAGGTACCTCATCACATGACACATGTTCATTTGTCGATCGATATCTGCATTTACATTATGTATAACAAGAGTCACCGAACTCTTGTTGTTTCAAGCTTATCTTTCTCTAAGCCTTTGTAATCGGTGTCAATCGATCCATCATCGATGCCTTCTTGGTCTCAACACTACAATTTATTGATTGTACCGACATTCATTCACCTTTCTCGATCACGGCATCCACTTCTTGTGTGGCGGGAGTTCTTGAGCGGTTGGTTACATCATTCTTTGTTGTCTACGATATTCGCATTCAAAGAACACCCGACCTTTCAACCGATACGTTACAGACTCATCACAACTATCTCTCAATTGCACTGACACTCATTCACTTTTCATCCTTTTGTGCGGCTTCCTCAATGTACTTTTCCACATTATCCATGAGTTGGATAAATGTCTCAATGAATCGTTAATTTCCATTCCGGTGTGTCTTTTGAAGGACATTTCGGTCATGTGATGATCATAATCTAATGAGAATTCCATTCTAATGAATGACTGAAATTGTTTGTAGATCACTTGAAGTGCAAAGACTTTGGAACTATCCTTTTGAACCTTCTCTTTGTCAAGTTGTAGCTCAATTGCTCTAAGTTTAACAGAAAGTTCACGTTAATGTGGATAAGTCTGACGGAAGAGCAATACATGTTCGCCCATTGTTATGGGTAGAAGTAACATGAGGTGAGAGTGAAGTTGTTGATAAGGTTCAATCTTGCTTTCCTTTGCATGGAATTACAGCACGAGCAGTGCAATTCTTTCTCATTGGACTCGAGCATGAAGATCTCAAATCATCATTAGTTGAATCAATCATGGTTATCCTTTTAGAGTAACTAATACTTTCTTTGTTGTCCACAAGATCATATATGTAAGCTCCGGAAAATTTCAATGTACTTAACGTTTTAATCAAGAATTAATCACGATCTATTTCGTCATGAAATTTTCTAAACATCACATTTGCATATCATTTGGCATATGCATGATCAACGCAACTGAGCGTTCATAAATATACCGTTGTGATCTAAATAAATTTCCCACTATCTTGATAATCCTAAAATACGTAATGAATACGTAAAATTTGTAAAATTACGAATTTAATTATAATAAAAATATATAAAATTAGTATTGGGCCTCGGAACTCATTGGACTTTTCACCACTCGAACCCGACACGTAAATGGGCCTCATAACCGAAACCCAAACTTTGGGCCTCGTTACACCCCATCATTTATTTCTTTGGGCCTTGTCTTGCGTCCAATCCAACAAGCAATCCAAACATTTTATTTTTTTCTTTTCCTTGGGCCTCATTGCCAAGCCCAACCCACCCAAGATTTAGCTTGGATCTTGTTCACGTAACATACCACGATATGTATTTAAGGAGTTGAGAAATAAAATGTTTTGTGTTCTTTTCTGTTGTAACCGAGCAAGCAAACAACAAAGAAAAACCAAGCTAACTAAATCCCAACCAAACTAAACTTGAGACACATTTGGTCTCACATCTTGCGTATGGAAGCAAAAAGAGGAGACAAAAACCTTCCACTTAGCTAACCTAAATCAATATTATACTAACTCTAGGACCATTTGACCAACTTTGACTTCATTAACCATTAGATAATATGTTTAGAATGAAGTGACTAATCAAGAACATGCTCCTAAGTGGTGCTACAAGTATACACGCCTAGAGACACAACCCAAACCATGGCCAAGTTCAATGGAACACATGTCTAATAAGATTAGGAGTAGGAGAACTAAGGGATTTAAATATTTGAAAGACCATGCTTGAGCTCTCTTTAAAAACACACGACATGCACACATTCTCTTCACATGAACTTCTAAAACTTAAACACATCTCTCACTCAAAAATTCGTCCACTGTGGAGACCATCGAAGTGAAATAGGAGCGAAGTAAGGGATTTTGTGGAAGTCATAAGAGTACTAGTAATCGGGTAACATTATAAGGAGAACAAGGGGGTTCTCGTTGGTCACTTCTTCTCGTTCACATCTCACTCGTATCATCACCACTCATTTTGAGTGAAGTAAGTCCTTCCCAACTCGTTCCATTTCATTTCCTTGTTTACATTTTGTTCTCGCACGTATACATGTTATAGCACCATCTCATAAACGATTGCTTGATCACGACACATAAGTCACACGTTAATACTAGTCTAATATGTTAAGAACACATCACAAATCTATAAGAAAACACTCGTACACCTTTATTTCCTACGCTAAAACTAAACGGGCCTAAAGCCCAATAACCAAGCCCATTAAGCCCAATCCGAGTCCAATAATGATCTAACCCGGCCCAATGTGATCAAAATAAGCTAATAAGCTAAAGAGATAAGCTAGGGATAAGCTTGTACTAGTTACACAAAGTTTTTGTTATTTCAAAAGTATTTCGGATCAAATTTGCAAAACAAATGAGTTTCGGGTTAAAAGGTAACATTTTAAAAAGTAAAGGGTCAATGTAATAAGTATAACAAGTATGCATGAAAAGTCTAAGGACCAAATGCATCTTTTCGAAAGTAAAAGGGTAATTTGCATGTGCATGTGCACGCTGGAAACCACAAGGATCGAATATGTAATTAACTCAAACTAGTATTAATAAACTTTTGGGTTAAAAGTGTACAATTGGAAAAGTAAAGGTTTAAAGCGTATAAAAGGAACTTAGAGGGCTGATTTTGTAAAATCAGTTTTACCAAGGGTCAAAGATGTCATTTCGAAAGTTTTGGTATAAAATATAATTTTGGGTACAAAGTGTCATTTTCTAAAAGTATAGGGACTAAACTTGTACTTTTTGTAACTCGAGGGTAAAAAGTGTAAATTCGGGAAAAGTTTAGAAAAACTTATAAACCCATAATAACTTCGTAAAAACAAGTATCTTGATCATATGAGTATTTTATTTTCGGATAACGGTAAATGTATTACTTATATATATATATATATTATAAGATTATAATTATATATATATGTCAAATCCGATAAAACACACGGGGAATTTATTCAAACACGTTAAAATACTCAACAAATCTATTAAGATCACAACGGGGGGAACATTTCACTTATGCGTAAGTGAGGATCATTAATTAAGGCAATGTAGCATGAAAATTAACTTAAAACGTTAATCACGATCGCACACTATTGGATTGGACAATCCAATGATCTATTGAATAAGAATATTCAATGCTCTATTATTTTGGTCGCGAACCAAAATGCTCATTTCTGAGACTCGCCATCTCATCATTTTAGGTTTCGAGTTGGAACCTCCGCTACATTGTGCTTGATCTATTTTTGCGTGTGCATTATTATCAAGGTGAGTTCATAGCCTCGCTTTTACTTTATTTTTATAAACCCATGAGGAGATACATGCTCTAAACTAGAACACAAGGTTTTTCATAAATGCTTGATCTTCTTGATTATTGGTATTGCCTAAGTTGTTAGCCACAAGTCCCGATCATGAACCATTAGTCACCGCGAGTGAGCGTAGATATCGTGAATAGTACTATGGGGAATAACGAACCCGTTTCGGTTATAGAGAAATAACCGGGCGCACCATATCGAATATCTTTAGGTAATTGGCTATTACCTCCTTTGGGGCATATTTACGTACCTTTGGTAATTCGGTGTATGCGGTTGAGTCTTGGTTTCATGAGCTTAGCGCATAATAATCTGTGATATTTTCTTATGATATTGTTAGTTTACAATGATCATGATCTTATACTTGTGTTCAACTTATTTTAAACCTATGGACTTCACTCAACATTTTGTTGACCTTTTAAGCATGTTATCTCGGTGTCGGTGAAGATTATGACCAAGGTGCGGAGCAGGGCATGGCAAGGCTTATCGGTGGTGTAAAACATAAAAGTTATCATTTCTTTCAAACTCATGATCTTTCTTTTGGGAAAAACACTTGATCTATTTACAATATTTTGTAACAAACTATGAGTTTTCGATGAATGATAACTATTTTAATAAAACGTCTCTTTTGAGTCGTTTTCTATAATTATTGACTATGATCTCCATTCAAGTAACACCGAATTAGTCTTCATTGTCATTAAGATTTTCGGGGTGTTACTGATTAACATCGAGCCAAGGTTATAGAGAACCAAAGAGTTTTCAAAATCATTTGGACTATAACCGCACTTTTAAAACAGGACTATTTTACACCACCGCCTTACCCCTTCCGTGACCGCTCTATGCATTAGGATTGATGCATCACTAGATCATAAGTAAATGACATTCATTTTAAGTTAGGCATGGAGATTTGCTTAGCTAACTAAAATAATTATATTATTTGGCATTTACTTACATTAATTTATGGGTTGTTCTGATACCATGTCGCATCCCACCCAGATTGTTACGTCCTCGAGACACCGAGATGGATGATACCATGTCCTCTACGATGTCACTATGCCACTCATCCCGATCTGTCATACCACTCTTTGTTTGGACGGCCCGAACCTTTGAGGAAGGTGAAGTTGCCCGAACTCCTCTTGCTCGGCTATGACCGCTCATCCTCAAGAGTACAATGCTTTTGCTTCCATGACCCTAGATCGATTACTATGAGTCGCAACAATGGCTACACGCTTGAGATGTTCTTGTGGATGATGAATCATCCAAGTCATCGAAAAACACCGACTCGCTTCATCGATTCTTACGGATCATCTGCCCAAGCTATCCGTCGTCGTCGGCGTATGATTCGTGTTCTTAAGCCTCATGAACTGAGCCGTTTGGAGTACCTTATAGACGCATCCTAATGGTAAGACCTTCAAACGCACCGCTAGGAAGCGTGTGCGACCCATCACTATGACTCATGTGATGCCACCACTCGATCATCACCATTTCGGTCACCACCTCGGTCATCACCGGTTTCACTGTCTGTTCCACCTCGCTACTTCACCACCACGCCACTTCATGTGTTCTACCATCGGACTACTCATTCTGTTTCATCACCACCTCAACATCACCTCCTTTGGACACTTTTAGTGAGCCAATTTTACCGCTCTGCATCAAGTGCTATCCACCATCACTATCGATCACGAAAAGCCTACTCAAGTGGACAACGAGGCGGGCCAAGGAAGAAATCCGGTGCTAGAAGATGGTCATTCTTGATACCTTTACTTAGGCGTTGGAGAGAAGAGGAGGAGCACCTAGTTCCTTTGAGCTTGGAGAAAGCTCGACTCTTGCACCGACTCGGTCATACACATTGGGTGAACCAAGACACCACACTATTCCTCTGTTGGCTACAAGACTTATCGAGCACGAAGATCGGTGAATGAGCTCATGGCACATTATGATGAGATTCCACTAGTGAGGATAGAGAGCTTGGAGGAAGAAGTCGAGAACCTCGTGGTAGGTCGCTACTCCATCGAGATTGTGTTTGATATGATGAGTACTCAGTTGTGGAGGCAAGAGGGCCGTTAACCAATTGACTCGGAGATTGGAGACTACTATTCGTGATGCTAGCACTTTGAGAGAGAGCGCTTTGGGTCGAGAGAGTCCTACATCACGAGCTTGCATCCGCTCATGCTCACACCGCTATTCGGAGGAGAGGATTGATGACCTCGAGGCGAGAGATCGAGCCCGTGAGCGGCAGATCCGAGACTTGGCGACTATGGTTGAGGAGATTCGTCGTCGTCGGGATGACGCATCGGAGATCGTAGATCCTAGTCATCTTTATCTTAGTATGTATCATAAAGCCGCCATATGAGGCATTAAGGCTTGTATCTTTTGGTTTGTAACCTTGGAACAAGAATTATGATGATGTAACTTATGGTTGTGAACAAACTATGTAACGATGTATTCCATGGTTGTATTTCTATTATTCTAATGTTATGTTATTATTCCTCGGTGATGTATGCCGAACCAATCCTTATGTCCTTATATATATATATGATTTGTTGAGAAAATCATATTCATATCATATCATTAATTTAAAGTGGTAATCGGACTATTATGAAATGTATAATATGAAATCAATTTTATCATCGATCGATAATTTCTTAATCTTGGTATTTATTCTTGGAAATTTTAGAAAATGGTCAAGAAGAAAGCTACCTCATCCACCATCACTCCATGACTATTCGAAAATGGTCATTTGAAAGTGTTAGCGCGACTATAGCTCAACATGTTCGATCTTGCTAGAGCCGGTGAGCGCATTGAAGTGAGCGATTGCCCAAGAGGCACGTGAAGTGAAATTGCAAGGCAAGCTGAAATTGCAAGAGAAGTCGAGAATGCCCGAATTGCTCGAGAGGTGAAGTCGGCGTGTCGCTCAAGCGACGCGTGAGGTGAAGTCGCTCGCATTCTTGAAGAGAATCGTGTCGCGAAGTCGCGTCTTCTTGAAATGGCAAACTCAAATGCAACTAACACTCCAACAAATCAAAGTGAGTCCACTTTAACTCGCAAGTGTAATTACAAAGAGTTCATGAGCGCAAGCCGACATTCTTCAAGGGCACTGAAGGTGCTATTGGTTTACTTCATTGGTTTGAGAGGACCGAGGCGTATTTACGCTAAGTGATTGCACAAATGATTGCAAAGTCAAGTTTGCATTGGAACTTTGTTAGAAGATGCGTTATCTTGGTGGAAAGGCCATGCTCAACCAATTGGAATGGAAGAAGCTTGTAAGATTTCATGGTCGATCTGAAACAACTGCTAATGAAACAGTATTGCAGGGGCGAGATCAAGAAACTCGAAGATGAGTATTACCACTTGGTCGCTAAAGGTAATGATCTCAAGACATACTTCAAGAGATTCCACGAGTGAGAGCTCTATGTCCTCATCTGTTTCCCACCAATGAAAAACTTTTGGAAGCTATGATCGGAGGTTTACCTCGAAGCATCGAAGGAGATGTCATCGCTTCGAAGCCAAAAACTGTTGAAGAAGTTGTCATTGTATCCCACCGCCTTATGGAACCAATACTAAAGCTTGCAAATGCACAAGGCTCAAGTGACAACAAAAGAAAGTTTGATGATCGGAAAACCTCAAATTCCAACCACTATCGATCCAACAACAACAATCGGAACAACAACAACCAATATCACCACAACAGAAATCAACACCACAATCGGCAAAACCGAAGGCAAGAAGCCGCAAGGGCTTATCTTGCACCTTTCTTTGGAAAAGGGTATGTAGGACCACATCCCGGTGTAACCGATGTTTGATGCACCATTCGGACCTTGTCTTTGTGAAGTGCGATAAGTGCAACAAGGTAGGTCATCAAGGTAAACATTGTAGAAACCACGGAAGAGGCAACACTGTGACAAACATGAGCTGCTATGGATGTGGAGAACCGGGTCATTTCAAGAGTCAATGCCCAAAGTTAAATGTCGTTCAAACAAACAATGCGCGTGCAAGAGTGTACATGCTAGGAGATGGAGATGCACCGTTGAACCACGACATTGTGGCGGTGCGTATTCTCTTAACAATCATTCGCAAAAATCTTGTTTGATTACGGAGCCGATAAGAGTTTTGTATCTACTACTTTTGCACCATTACTTGAAATATCCCCAATCGCCTTAGATACAACTTATGAGATAGAACTTGCCGATGGGAAAATAATAGGAACCAACACCGTAATCCGTAATTGTCCTATTCTATTACAAGATCATTCGTTCCTCATAGATCTTTTGCCAATCAAACTTGGAAGTTTCGATGTCGTAATTGGCATGGATTGGTTGTCCAAACACCGTGCTAGGATTGTTTGTGACGAGAAAACCGTTCATATCCCGATCAACGGTGAAACCTTAGTCATCCAAGGAGATCAAAGTAGAAAGTACTTAAGTATCATATCACGTGCGAAGTCAATAAAGTACATGGAAAAAGGATGTTATGCCTTCTTAGCTCAAGTAACGGAAAAGAAGTCGGAAGAGAAGCGACTAGAGGATGTACACAGTAATCAAGGAATTTTAAAGGTGTTTCGGAAGATTTGCACGGACTTCACACCGCTCGACAAGTCGAATTTCAAATCGATCTTATTCACGGAGCTACTCACATGTACACGAGCACCGTACCGTTTAGCGCCTCGAAATGCAAGAGTTATCCAAACAACTAGAAGAGCTATCCGAGAAAGGATTCATTAGACCAAGTTCCTCACCACAGGAGCACCGTATTATTCGTTAAGAAGAAAGATGGATCATTCGGATGTGTATCGATTATAGAGAATTGAACAAGCTCACAATCAAAACCGCTATCCCTTACCAAGAATCGATGATCTGTTTGATCAATTACAAGGCTCGAGTGTATACTCGAAGATTGATTTAAGATCGGATATCATCGATTCTGGGTAAGAGAAGAAGATATACCCAAGACCGCATTTAGAACTCGATATGGCCATTATGAATTCCAAGTAATGCCATTCGGTTTAACTAATGCACTCTTGTATTATGGACCTCATGAATAGAGTCTGCAAACCATATCTGGATAAATTCGTCATTGTGTTCATCGACGATATTCTTATATACTCGTAATAAAGAAGAACATGCGGAACATTTGAAGACATCACGAAGTTACTCAAGGATGAAAAATTATGCATAAAGTTTTCCAAGTGTGATTTTTGGATTGAGACAGTCCAATTTCTTGGTCATGTGATCGACGGTGAAGGAATCCATGTGGATCCCGCAAAGATTGAATCTGTTAAGAATTGGCGGTGCCCACTAATCCCACCGAAATTCGTCAATTCTTAGGACTTCTTTGGTTATTATCGAAGATTCATCGAAGGTTTCTCGAAAATAGCTAAACCATTGACCGAGTTAACCCGAAAAACGAAGAAATTCGAATGGGGAGGCGATCAAGAATCGACTTTTCAACTCACGAAGAACAAGCTTTGAAGCACCTATCTTGGCACTACCGGAAGGAGCCAAGATTTTGTAGTATATTGTGATGCTTCACACATGGGTTTAGGCGTTGTTCTCATGCAAAGGAACAAAGTGATTGCTTATGCGTCACGACAACTCAAAACTCATGAGAAGAATTATACTACTCACGATCTAGAACTTGGCGCCGTGGTATTTGCACTCAAATTATGGAGACATTATCATGCGGAACCAAGTGTATAGTGTACACGATCACAAAAGTCTTCAACACATCTTAGATCAAAAGGAATTGAATATCGTCAACGTCGGCGGCTCGAATTGCTTAGTGATTATGATGCGAGATCCGTTACCATCACGGAAAGGCAAATGTTGTTGCCGATGCTTTGAGCGAAAAAGATCGCCTAAGCCACTTAGAGTGAGATCATTGGGAATGGTAATCAATTCACCCTACCATCGAAAATTCTTGAAGCTCAAATCGAAGCCCTTAAGGAAGAAAATAGGCGAATGAGAAGATTTATGGCATGCTTGGGAGAATGAGAATGGATTTGTGAAGAGATCGGACGGACGCTATGTTTCAAAAATCGAGTTGGATTCCACTCTTTGGAGGTATCCGAGAACTCATCATGCATGAATCACATAAATCAAAGTATTCCATACATCCCGGTCCCAACAAGATGTATCAAGATCTAAAGCTTTTGTCTTGGTGGCCTAATATGAAGGTGATATCGCTATATCGCCATAAATGTTTGACATGCTTGAAAGTTAAAGTTTGAACATCAAAAGCCATCCGGATTGCTAACTCAACCGAACTTCCGTGTGGAAATGGGAAAGAATCACAATGGACTTTATCACAAAGTTGCCAAAAACTTCTAATGGTTTTGACACCATTTGGGTTATTGTGACCGTCTTACAAAGTCCGCTCATTTCTTGCCAATCAAGGAGAACGACGAGATGATTACACTCGCTAGGCGTACATCAAAGAGATTGTTTCTCGTCACGGTGTACCAATCTCTATCATATCGATCGTGATAGCCGATTCACCTCAAGATTTTGGCAAGCGCTTCAAAAGCCATGGGTACCAACTTAGATATGAGTACTGCGTACCATCCTCAAACAGATGGACAAAGTGAAAGAACGATCCAAACTACGGAAGACATGCTAAGAGCATGTGTGATTGATTCGGAAAAGGATGGGATAAGCACTTACCTCAGGTGAATTCTCTTACAATAATAGTTATCACGCCAACATTAAAGTTGCTCCTTTTGAAGCACTCTATGGAAGAAAATGCCGATCGCCAATTTCTTTGGGCGGAAGTTGGAGAAGTACAACTTACAGGCCCGAAATTGTCCAAGAGACAACGAAAAGATAATGCAAATTCGGCAAAGATTGCAAGCGACTCGAGATAGACAAAAGAGCTACGCAGATGTTCGAAGAAAACCAATGGAATTCCAAGTCGGAGACCGTGTAATGCTCAAAGTATCACCACAGAAAGGGATGGTCGATTGGAAAGCGAGGAAAGCTCAAACCTCGATCGTCGGACCATTCAAAATTCTTCAAAGAATTGGTCGATGGCATATAAACTTGATCTTCCGAAGAACTTAGCCGAGTACATGACACGTTCCATGTCTCAAATCTTAAAAGTGTCTTTCGGATGAAACTCTAGTCGTACCACTCAAGGACATCCATTCAATGACAAACTTAGCTTTGTCGAAGAACCCATCGAGATCATGGACGGAGAAGTTAAGAGGCTTAAGCAAAGCCGCATTCCTATCGTTAAAGTTCGATGGAATCATAAGAAACGAGTGCGAGTTCACACAGGAGCGCGAGGATGTAATCGTTCCAAGTATCCCCACTGTTCATCTAGATCACCCATGACACCTCTGCGAGTTTAACCATGGGACGCAGTTCTCTTAAGGGTAGGTCTTGTAAGCTCCGGAAAATTTCAATGTACTTAACGTTTTAATCAAGAATTAATCACGATCTATTTCGTCATGAAATTTTCTAAACATCACATTTGCATATCATTTGGCATATGCATGATCAACGCAACGGCGTTCATAAATATACCGTTGTGATCTAAATAAATTTCCCACTATCTTGATAATCCTAAAATACGTAATGAATACGTAAAATTTGTAAAATTACAATTTAATTATAATAAAATATATAAAATTAAGTATTGGGCCTCGGAACTCATTGGACTTTTCACCACTCGAACCCGACACGTAAATGGGCCTCATAACCCAAACCCACACCGTGATTTCTTTGGGCCTCGTTACCCACGAGCCCAACTCATTTATTTCTTTGGGCCTTGTCTTGCGTCCAATCCAACAAGCAATCCCAACATTTTATTTTTCTTTTTTTCCTTGGGCCTCATTGCCAAGCCCAACCCACCCAAGATTTGGCTTGGATCTTGTTCACGTCACTACCACGAGTATGTAGTTAAGGAGTTGAGAAATAAAATGTTTTGTGTTCCTTTACTGTTGTAACCGAGCAAGCAAACAACAAAGAAAAACCAAGCTAACTAAATCCCAACCAAACTAAACTTGAGACACATTTGGTCTCACATCTTGCGTATGGAAGCAAAAGAGGAGACAAAACCTTCCACTTAGCTAACCTAAATCAATATTATACTAACTCTAGGACCATTTGACCAACTTTGACTTCATTAACCATTAGATAATATGTTTAGAATGAAATGACTAATCAAGAACATGCTCCTAAGTGGTGCTACAAGTATACACGCCTAGAGACACAACCCAAACCATGGCCAAGTTCAATGGAACACATGTCTAATAAGATTAGGAGTAGGAGAACTAAGGATTTAAATATTTGAAAGACCATGCTTGAGCTCTCTTTAAAAACACACGATATGCACACATTTTCTTCACATGAACTTCTAAAACTTAAACATATCTCTCACTCAAAAATTCGTCCACTGTGGAGACCATCGGAGTGAAATAGGAGCGAAGTAAGGGATTTTGTGGAAGTCATAAGAGTACTAGTAATCGGGTAACATTATAAGGAGAACAAGGGGGTTCTCGTTGGTCACTTCTTCTCGTTCACATCTCACTCGTATCATCACCACTCATTTTGAGTGAAGTAAGTCCTTCCCAACTCGTTCCATTTCATTTCCTTGTTTACATTTTGTTCTCACACGTATACATGTTATAGCACCATCTCATAAACGATTGCTTGATCACGACACATAAGTCACACGTTAATACTAGTCTAATATGTTGAGAACACATCACAAATCTATAAGAAAACACTCGTACACCTTTATTTCCTACGCTAAAACTAAGCGGGCCTAAAGCCCAATAACCAAGCCCATTAAGCCCAATCCGGTCCAATAATGATCTAACCCGCCCATGTGTGATCAAAATAAGCTAATAAGCTAAAGAGATAAGCTAGGGATAAGCTTGTACTAGTTACACAAAGTTTTCGTTATTTCAAAAGTATTTCGGATCAAATTTGCAAAACAAATGAATTTCGGGTTAAAAGGTAACATTTTAAAAGTTAAAGGTTCAATTATAAGTATAAAAACATGCATGAAAAGTCTAAGGACCAAAATGCATCAATTTCGAAAGTAAAAGGGTAATGCGTATACGTGCATGAACACGCTTGAAACCACAAGGATCGAATATGTAATTAACTCAAACTAGTATTAATAAACTTTTGGGTTAAAAGTGTACAATTGGAAAAGTAAAGGTTTAAAGCGTATAAAAGGAACTTAGAGGGCTGATTTTGTAAAATCAGTTTTACCAAGGGTCAAAGATGTCATTTCGAAAGTTTTGATATAAAATATAATTCGGGTAGAAAGTGTCATTTTCTAAAAGTATAGGGACTAAACTTGTACTTTTGTAACTCGAGGGTAAAAGTGTAAATTCGGGAAAAGTTTAGAAAAACTTATAAACCCATAATAACTTTGTAAAACAAGTATCTTGATCATATGAGTATTTTATTTTGGATAACGGTAAATGTATTACTTATATATATATATATATATATATAGATTATAATTATATATATATCAAATCCGATAAAACACACGGGAATTTATTCAAACACGTTAAAATACTCAACAAATCTATTAAGATCACAACGGGGAACATTTCACTTATGCGTAAGTGAGGATCATTAATTAAGGCAATGTAGCATGAAAATTAACTTAAAACGTTAATCACGATCGCACACTATTGGATTGGACAATCCAATGATCTATTGAATAAGAATATTCAATGCTCTATTATTTTGGTCATGAACCAAAATGCTCATTCTTGAGACTCGCCATCTCATCATTTTAGGTTTCGAGTTGGAACCTCCGCTACATTGTGCTTGATCTATTTGTGCGTGTGCATTATTATCAAGGTGAGTTCATAGCCTCGCTTTTACTTTATTTTTATAAACCCATGAGGAGATACATGCTCTAAACTAGAACACAAGGTTTTTCATAAATGCTTGATCTTCTTGATTATTGGTATTGCCTAAGTTGTTAGCCACAAGTCCCACGATCATGAACCATTAGTCACCGCGAGTGAGCGTAGATATCGTGAATAGTACTATGGGGAATAACGAACCCGTTTGGGTTATAGAGAAATAACCGGGCGCACCATATCGAATATCTTTAGGTAATTGGCTATTACCTCCTTTGGGGCATATTTACGTACACCGGTAATTCGATGTATGCGGTTGAGTCTTGGTTTCATGAGCTTAGCGCATAATAATCTGTGATATTTTCTTATGATATTGTTAGTTTACAATGATCATGATCTTATACTTGTGTTCAACTTATTTTAAACCTATGGACTTCACTCAACATTTTGTTGACCTTTTAAGCATGTTATCTCGGTGTCGGTGAAGATTATGACCAAGGTGCGGAGCGGGGCATGGCAAGGCTTATCGGTGGTGTAAAACATAAAAGTTATCATTTCTTTCAAACTCATGATCTTTCTTTTGGGAAAAACACTTGATCTATTTACAATATTTTGTAACAAACTATGAGTTTTCGATGAATGATAACTATTTTAATAAAACGTCTCTTTTGAGTCGTTTTCTATAATTATTGACTATGATCTCCATTCAAGTAACACCGAATTAGTCTTCCGTCATTAAGATTTTCGGGGTGTTACACGAATACTTATAATGATTCTAAACACAAAAGTACTATCAAAATTCAAACTTTAACACAAGAAATGATCCAAATGACGTAAACTACTCTAAACTCATTCAAACCCAAAAACCTTATGAAAACCACTAAAAATCCAAGAACATGAAAGATGAGTGATCAAACCATGGCTCTTGATACCATTTGTAACATATTGGTTTTCACAATCACATATAGGGTCGAATTATGCAAGAGTTTAGAGAGAGAAAGTAGAAGATGGGATCCTTTCTAGAGAGAGAAAGTAAACAAAAGAAAGAAAGGTTAGATTGAGTGAAAGGTCCAACCCTCTACCTTGGGAGGTAGAGGGTATTTATAGTTACATACTACACGTCCTCCTTCGGACTGTGGATTAGGCATACAGTGGGTAAAGACCCGTCCGTCCTCCACGGAGTTACTCTAAACTAATAACTAAGCTAATAACTAACTAATTAACTACTGAATAACGTAAATAACAATATGTCTACGAGCTAACATATGCTAGACTATAATTGGGGTGACCGACACTTCCTTATGGAATTTCCAATTCCTAACATGACGGCGTCCCAATCAAAGGGCGACGCCGTCCCCTTATACCAATTAAAATATGTGACGACTCAGTAGCGATTTTGCTATTTTACACCTGACAGCGTCAGGCTTTGAAAATAAGGGCGTCACGAAGACTTTTCTTCTCGGGCGGCCTAGATCCGTGATTCGGCGGCGTCACTCTTCGAAGAAGGACGGCGTCACACATATCAGCCCAGCGCCATCACAACTTTGATCAAGACTATCACAACATGCTGTGCAAGTAGGCGATACTATTTTCGCCATAACTTTTGCATACGTGCTCGGTTTAGGTGATTCAAAAGCCCACGTGACCGAACGAGAAAATCTATAGTTTGGTGAAAAAATCATTATGATGTCGTCAATCTATCGAGGTGACGCCATCACCCTTTGCCGACAAAAAATCTGCCTATAAATAGAACATTATAACTTCACTTTTTGTGAGCCCTAAACCCTAAGTATGATTCTAGGGTTTAGGTAGGTGTTTTTCAGCAACTTAAAGGATTTCAATCACTTCATAAACATCTTGTAATGGTTTTTTGATTCTATCTTAATTCATGTCTTCAATCATTATCATGCTTGGCTAATTCATCTAGTGTTTTCTTATGATTGTGTGAAACTTGTATATAATTAATTAGATCTTATTGATTTCTTAGTGATGCTTGTGTCTATCTTCATCATTAGGGTGTGACAATTTCAATGAGTCTAATTGGTTTAGTTTATAATTCTTGCATCCCTCATCTCTTGTTTAATTGGTTGTCGCACTAGATTAAGGAAACTTGCTTCAATCGTCGAGTTGTGAGCTTGAACGTCTTAAATAGTGATCTATAGTCCTAGAGTGCACTAGTTGGCTTTCGTTGTATTTATTGCGTAAGTTTATGGTCATAGAATTAGGGACCATCGGCACCTTCCTATGAATAAAACATGAAATACACGCACCAATTAAAACAAGGATGTGACAATTCAGTAGGTAGAATTGGATAGCTAGCAAGGAGTAATACATCATAAGTAGATATGCTTCACTTCTCTTGAAGGTCCCCAATTGTAGTGTAGTTTAGTTAGTAGCGTTTGGGTTAGTTGACTAGCAAATAATTCCGCCCTCCCTTTCAAAACCGAGATTTTAAAATATAAAAATACAAAAATAATCATCTCATCTTTAGACTTAATTAGACATACACTCGAAACCTAGCGACAATATTCCCTGAGAACGATATCAATACCGAGGCTTACCCAATACTACACTACAACGATTAGGTTCACTGCCTAGGGTGTTGAAAAACTTGCTCGACGAAAAGAAAGTTTCCTTTGAACCCGAACGCGTTCTGAGCGAACCTTTTTGTTTTTCTGAAGTACAGTTTTTCATTGTTCGATTGACATTGTGACGAATATTTGACTCCTTTGATAACATAATCCACACCTATGCACGTTGCTATATGTGATGCTAGCCCTTCAGTTGAACACTCTTTTGTTGCCTCTTGGAATGTTGGCTCTATTGGTGAAAATGTTAGTGTCTCTCTGTTGCAACAGCCGATTGTGGTTCTTGATGTTGGGCAATTTTTGAATGATTCAACAGGTTTAGTGGCAATCTTTTAAGTTCATTTGCTCTAATTGTTTTGTTCTACATGTTAGCATGTTAACAGCCTTTTTTTATATGGGGTGTTGCAGTTCATTCTCGATTACCCATAAATCTGGATTTCCGATCGAGAGCCATATCTTATGTTCCACCAGCGAATGCTCAACTACTTCTTAATCTTGATATCCAGCCAAGGGCTATTTCTTTTCCTGAAGCAGTGGTGTTAGAACATGGTGGGTCCCATGTTGATGCAGGTGTAACACATCATCCTACAAAACGACTCTGTACAATGAATAGTGCTCTTGATGCGCCAGTTGAGGAAGGTGTTGAAGGATGTAGTGTTACTATTCATGGTATTTTTGGACGTGATGTTGGTAGTGAGGGTGGTGCATCGTTAGATAGTCATCGTAAGTTAGGGTGGATGCCTCATTTACAAGGTCAGGTTGACGGTACAGATGTTTTACCTGGCATGGCTAGAGCTCAATGTACGTTGAAAAGGAAAGTTAGTGACAGTGGTGACGGTGCACTGGAGGGCTGTGAGGCTTCCAATAAAATGGCATGTCTTTCAACTGTCGAACAACCAGCAGGTTCTGAGCATGCCTTTTTCGTTTTTATGAATTACAGGTTTTCACTGTTCGTTTGACATTGTGATGGATATTTGGCTACTTTGATAACAGTACCTATGCATGTGCACGTTTCTATGCGTGTTGTTGCCCCTTCGGCTGAACACGCTTCTGTTGCCTTTCGGAATGTCGGCTCTGTTGGTGAAAACGTTGATGATCCTTCTACCAACATTCGATTGTCGCCTGAAAGTGTGGTAGATTTTAGTATTGATGGTGTCTCTCTATTGCAACAGCCGGTTGTGGTTCCTGATGTTGTACCATTTTCAGATGCTTCAACAGGTTTGCTGGCAATCTTTTAAAGTCATTTGTTGTAATTGTTTGGTCATGCGCTTTAGCATGTTAACAGCAATTTTTTTTTCATGTGGGGTCTTGCAGTTCATGCTTGATTACCTATAAATCTGGACTTCCGATCGACAGCCATATCTTATGTTCCACCAGCGAGTGGTCAAGTACCTCTTAATCTAGATTTTCAGTCAAGGACTATTTGTTTTGCTGAAGCAGAAACATCATAACATGTTGGGGCGCAAGTTGGTACAGGTCTAACACGTCGTCCCATAAAACGTCATCGTACAACTAATAGTGTTCCTGATGCGCGTACGCCGTATATGCACGCTAGCAACCATGGTTCGGCTACAACGGGTATGTGTTTGCTTGCAGCAATTTTTTTTTTCCGGCAACTGTTTTTGATACTTTTTAGCAGACATGGTTCCTATAATAGCTTTGTTATTCAACAGGTCCGCCAGCAGAATACATGGACTTTGGCCCTTGCAACAGAGCATGTCTTCATTGTGGGGCTGTATTTTGGGACGAGGAAAAATTAAGTTATTCAACACTGTCTCGGGGTCCTATATACAATCTTTGTTGTCTGGAAGGGAGGGTGAAAGTGTTGACAATAAGGGAGTACCCTGTAATTATATGTGATTTGTTCTCTAACAACCATTTTCTAGAAAACATACGGGCTTATAATCAAATGTTTGTTATGACTTCACTAGGCCCGAATATAGATGAATCCGTAAATGTTGGCAGAGGACCGTATGTTTTCAAAATATCGGGTCAGATATATCACCGTATAGGCGCACTATGTCGATGCTGTGTTCATGCACAAGGTTTTTGCAGCTCTACATTTACGATACCGAGCATGAGGTTCAGAATAGGTTGGATCATTTTTCAGAGGGGGCAAGAAACCTATTAAGACCAGAGATTGTGCAAACGTTAATTACATTCCTTGATCATAACAATGCACTGGTGCAGCTCTTCAGGACAGCAAGGGACAAGCTACAGCAACATGAAGTGCCGCAGTTTAAGGTGAGACTCTTCAGTGTTGGAAAAGCATCGCAATATGAGTTGCCTACTGCTGATGCAGTCGGCGCTATAGTTTTTGATGACATAGAGGAGACTGAGAGCGACTTTGATGTCATACTGGAAGCTCATTCTGGGGAAGCGCAGAGGATTAACAAACTACATGCAATATATATGCCAGCTCATTTTTTGTTGTTGTTCCTCTTTAGAGAACATGGCTATCATATGGATCTACGGTATGTTAACGTTGAATCAACTTCACTTGTTGAGCGATGATGGCGGCAAAATCAGAGTTTCCGCCAGCGTTGTTGTCATTGTTACCCATGTCGCTACCGCCTTCTACCTCCACGCTCACTGTCCTTCCACCCTGCGCCGCACCACCTCGGTTAGTGCGTGTTACCCTCTTTGGTGCCATGATCTCTGCAGGGAAAGAACCGTTGAATTCCCAATGTCTATACTTAACGTCCTCAAACATAATACCACGCCACAAATTGGTTCCTAGGTGTGCCCACACCGATCTACGTATCGTGGTCGCATATGTCCACGTGGGTTGTGACGCATTTATAATTATGTTGGCCACCATAATTATAATTGCCTCATTTCACACGTGTACATACCACCAAGCATACATGTCTCGGCGATTGATGTTACTGAAATAGGTAGCCATTCTGTCATCCGATTCTAAACGGTGGAGGAGGAATTTAGGGTAGGTATCTATGGAGAGTCGTACTTGGTGTATAGGAAATTCCTTTAGGTGCTAAAGTCACGATGAAGTTTAGTCGCCACACGTGGGGGCCGAAAAATGTCTATGAAAGCGTTTTATTGTTATCAGTTATATGATAGGCGTGGATATTACAACCTGTTGAGTAGAGGTGGGAGGCTATTTCAACAATATGTTTTCACTGCATATTGTAGTATAGAACAGAGTAGAATGGATTTCATTAGAGCAAATCAATCAACGATTAGAGGAGACTATTTAACGGGTCTGTATGATGCAATTGCATGCGGTGATGTTGATGCTTCTGATGTGGGGTTGAGAATTATTTTGCCTTCGTCATTTACTGGGGGCCCCCCGATATATGTATAGTCATTATTTAGACGCTCTGGCAAACTGCAGGGTACATGGCAACCCTGCATTTTTTGTAACGTTCACATGTAACACCAAGTGGCCTGAAATACAGGAATACATGGCTGCGTATCCAAACCTTACTGCAGCTGATAGACCGGATGTTATAGACCGTGTATTTGAGCATAAAATTCACTCCCTTATTAACTATCTACGGGAATCTCGACCTTTTGGCTCATTGAATGCAGGTATATTATATTTAGATTACCGTATTCACAACTCATGTACTAACATGTGTATGTCATCTACAGGAAAAACTTATTGCTTCTTCATGTTTCTTTTTTTCAGTGTTGTATACGGTGGAATTCCAAAAAAAGGGTCTTCCACATTGTCATATATTGTTGTGGGTAACACGTAGGCCTGAAAAGATGCGGCCTGAGGATGTAGATAGGTACATACGCGCAGAACTACCCCATCAGAAAAACGATCCAGAAGGGTTCAGAGTTATATCAGAATTTATGATGCACGGTCCCTGTGGGGCAGCATTTCCGAATGCAGTTTGTATGCGTGATAGAACGACGTGTAAATTTTTTTTCCAATGGAGTACTGCGAAGCCACAGTTTTTTACAAAGCTGGGTATGCACACTACAGAAGGAGGGACGTGCAGATAGATGCACAACGAAGTGGTGTCAGGTTGGACAATGCTTACGTTGTGCCTTACAATCGTGAACTATGTATGAGATTTTGTGCACATATATATATGTTGAATATTGTGGCTGGACGATGCTCATAAAGTACCTATTTAAATATATTTGAAAGGGTACAAACAGAATTATTGCTCGGGTGTCCAGGCAAATAGGTGAGGCAAAGCATAGCCACGCGGGTGCTTCAAGTTCCAATAGTAGTTCAACCATGGGTATGGACGAGATAAACAAATTTGTGGATGCGCGTTATATCGGTCCTCACGAGGCTTGTTGGCGTATATTTGGTTTTGATATCCACAGTAGGGAACCGGCGGTCCAAATCCTTGTTGTTCACCTTGAAAACATGCAGCATGTCTCTTTCAAAGCATCACAGATAGTGCAATCTATACTAAATAATCCAAGCGCCAGGCGAACAACTCTGACAGAATGGTTAGCGTTCAATGAATCATCAACATTTGGTAGGCATTTAACATATTTTCAGTTTCCGTCAGAGTTTGTGTGGACAAAAGGTGAAAAAAACTTGGACTCTTAGGCGCAACCTCAACAAACCTGCAATTGGTTGATTATCATATGTGCATCCAACTGCGGGCGACCTATTTTACCAGCGTATGTTATTGTGTCATCAAAGAGGATGTGCATCGTTTGCAGCCATTCGGACTGCTAACAATTTCACATACGCGACGAATAGGGAAGCCTGTGAAGCTATGGGTTTATTACAAGATGATCAAGAATGGATTACAGCTATGTAGGAAAGTTGCACAACGGCTATTGCATTTCGCCATTGTGATCACTCTTTGCACGAATCTTTGTTATTCACGGATATCACAAGCCCAATAACACTTTGGCAAATGTTCGGAGACGAATGTCGATGATGAACCACGATACTATCGAGGCACTAGGTGTTCGGCTGATTCGTAAATGACCACGAATTAGAGGGTGGAGTTTTATATGAGGTGCAAGCATTGCTCACCATCCACGGAAAGTCATTGAGGATTATGGGCTACGGATCCTCCATCGATTGCTTGATTTATTCGAAGCGATACGATACATCGAAGAAACATCTTACAACAGATCTGAAATGGTCTGCGAAAGCAAAGTCTTATCCTACGCTTAAATCACCAGCAGCGCCAGGTATTTGACACAATAGCAGATGATGTACGCAATCATAAGCAACAGTTAATGTTCTTGTATGGACATGGGGGGACCGGTAAAACCTTTTTATGGAAAGAAGTTATTACAACACTTAGAGCTGAAGGAAGGATTGTCTTAGCAGTAGGTTCATCGGGCGTGGCATCATTGTTATTGCCATCCGGAAGAACACCTCATTCACGTTTTAAGATCCCGATACAACTAACTGATGAATCAGTATGTACAATAAGAAAAAACACACAGTTGAGTGAACTCTTAAGCCAAACAGAATTGGTCATATTGGATGAAGCGCCCATGAATGAGAAGAGGTGTTTTGAAGCGTTAGATAGGACGCTACGCGACGTTCTCAGCAAACCACAGTTACTTTTTGGAGGGAAATCAGTAATGTTAGGTGGAGATTTCCGGCAAACATTGCCAGTAAAGAAAGGCGCTTCAAGAGATGCAATTATTGGTGCATCCATTGCCGAATCAGGATTATGGCAACACTTCAAGGTTGTTTTTTTTGTTGGAAAACATGAGATTGTAAAGGCATGGCATGACGGACCAAGAAAAAATAGAGTGCCGATCGTTTTCAGAGTGGATGTTAAAGGTGGGAGATGGAATTGTTGGCACAGAGGATGCCGAAGACCCAGAAAATACTTCCTGGGTGCGCATCCTGGATATCCATTGTTTTCAACCTGGTGGGCAAGCATTGGATGAGCTGATCGAATTCATATATGACAGCAACTCGCTGCAAGCACCCACAGTTACTACATTTCAAGACAAAGCCATAGTGTGTCCAAAAACGATACGGTGACACAATAAATGCACGGATACTCCAATGTATCCGGGACATCCGAATTCTATATGTGCGTGGACAATGAAATGCCTATTGGAAATGATGGAGTCTCTGAGTTGTTATACCCAGAAGACTATTTGAATTCGATGACGTTTTCAGGGATTCCTCCACACTCCTTAGAGGTGAAAATAGGTGTTCCGGTAATGTTGATGCGCAATTTAAACCTCACGAGCGGTCTGTGTAACGGGACTCGCATGATCGTTACTCAACTGTTGAGCAGGGTGATAGAACTCGAATAGGCGGAAAAAAAAATTTGCCACGCATTATTCTGACGGTTAAAGACAACAATATGCCCTTCGTTTTTAAACGCAAGCATTTCCCTGTTAAATTATGTTACGCAATGACGATAACAAAAGTCAAGGCCAATCACTTGCAAAGATAGGAATTTTTTTACCCGAGCCTATATTCGGACATGGCCGACTATATGTTGCCCTGTCAAGGGCTACCTCATCAAAGGGTTTGAAAGTTGTTATTGAACCGCAAGCGAACCAGCCACCAAACACAACAAAAAATATTGTATACAAAGATTTTTTGAATAAAATTAAACTGCAACAGGTTTAACTACTATTCATATCGTTATGTGAATTTTTTTTGAAAGAACAGGTACCGTTCCTACAATGCAAACGTCTTTGTCGGTAGCTACATAATGGCTCATACTAGCTATGCACCAGCGTAATTTTCATTTATACGTGTTGCATCATGAATTGCATAAAAATGTCAGGCATGCGTTAGAAACATATGCATCTTGCTCAAAATACTATCTTGTGTTATCCCAGCGTCGCTAACCGGTATTGCAAACGATTGCAGAATAATGGCTGACAAAGGAAAAGGGGAGCTGATTCAAGCAAGCAGAGATGAAAGTGCTACAACAGACACAATCATTATTACAGGCTCGAAAGACAAAGGGCAACTGATAATAGCAGAAGCTGATGTTATTGACATCACAAATATTATACCCGAGGATTTGCAAAAAGAATTGCAAGTGAAAGTCTACCGAAAGTGGGAATCAAGGAATGTGCCTGATCCGAATCCAACGGGTCTATGTTTCATGTTGCTAGACAAACAGGTAAGCATACTAACCACACTGGAAAAACTGAACACAAACAGCAACATTAATAATATTTGTTAACATGTGATTACCACAGGGAAACGCTATTCAGGAAAATGTAGACGTCCGAGACATAAAACAGTTCGAAACCATTTTGCAAGTAGGTTCATGTTACAGAATTCGCAGGTTCAGCTGCAAGAGCACTAATATTTGGCAACGCACCCTTCCCAACACAACATTGTTATTTGGAAAGTATAGTGACATTTTGCCTATAGAAGATCACGGTTTCCCAACCCATCATTTCAATTTTTTTGCTTACAATGAACTTGTAGTTAGAGCTGATGTTCGTGATGCGGTTCTAACAGGTAATTCATTTAGATCATCATTAATGATATCAGGAATGTTAATGACATATTTGCATGCGCTTGCAGACTACATAGGAATTGTCAGAGGCGTTGGAAGGATGAAAACATTTGGAAACTCGACTACCAATCGAATAGTCAGAAAAATGTTGAAATCTAAAATCTAAAGTACGCACCAACACATAAAAACTAGTCATAATCAGCATTCACTGGTATAGAATTCTAATGACTTACTTTGCATGGCAGCCGAAATAGCATTACTCTGAGCCTATGGAATGAAACAACAAAAAGATTCGAAACGGAAATTGGTATGCGGGTCGAAGAACCTATTGTACTTGTTGTTAGCTCGTGTTTGGTTAAAAGCTTTGCTGGTAGCATACGATTATCGCCACCCTATGACGAGCTACTACTTTAATACTAAAATACCCAAGGCAGATGAAAAACGTGGAGTGTAAGTCTTGCCTAATAGCCAAAAGCTTATCGGGCTATGTATACACATGCAACACCGCTATTTGACGCAAATCATGGTTGCAGGTAGAGGTGGCAAAACGGGCGGACCGGGCGGGGAATGGGCACGGGCTTAAACGGGCACGGGCTAAACGGGCACGGGCCAAAACGGGCACATGTTATATAAATCGCTTAATAAAATATCTAAAACGACGAAATAAATTCCTTAAATGTAATATCTTATTTATATTAAAAAACTTAATTATATTATATTAAAAAAAATCTTTAAAACAATCGTAATGTTTTACGATTGATAAAAAAAATGTGACCGTTAGTGCCCATTTAAGTTTTCAATGGGCTATATGTGCCCATTTCAAAAAAAGGAGGGGGCTAAATGTGCCCAAATCTTTTAAAAATTTGCCCATTTAGCCCATTTTTTTCTTTTGGGCACATTTTGCCACTTCTAGTTGCAGGTATGTTGATCTATTGACAACTGGAACACCGATGTTGCCACTGGTAACCCAACAGCAATCATAGGAGGACTCACCCGAGCAGACAGTGCGGATTGTCACACTTCTAGACATAAGCCCTGAAACGCTTACTGTAAAGCACCAAAAAAATCTCCAATACAATTACTCACTATATATCACTAACTCGCGTATTTAACAGCAAAACCAAAAATTCGTGACTGAAGCGGTCATAGTCAAAATTGAGGAAGGTGCAGCCTGGTATACGAACAGATGCAAACGATGCAACAGAAATATCGAGCCAGGTAGGCCTCATTGGCATTGCCAACAACCATGGATGCCGGTGCTAGCTAACTACAGGTATGAATTGCAGACCCAAACTGAAACTGGAAATTAATCAACTACAAGTAGTAACTCATTGCAAACTTAACACACAACAATTGCAGCTATTGCTTCAAGTCCATGATTGCCGATGTAACCGGTGAAGCGTCCTCACATGGTACAAATTTGACCAAGCACATGCTCTTCTTCCGCTTGCTCGAGGTTCTCACTATGTTTCGAGACCCCGATGCATACAAAGTTCCACCAATTATCAAATACCTTGTAACATAAAGCATAAGTTTGAAGTGCGCTTTGGCTATGGCAGCAAAAAAGGGAATCCAAGGTTAATTCTTGACAGCGTCGCTGATGCACCCGCACCCGCACTACCACCAGCAGACACTGCAGAACCTTCAACACCGATGAAAACTCTAATCGGCGAAACAACTGTAGCAGAGGTTTTGAGCGACACCCTAACCCCACCTCCAGTTTCTAGTGAAACCGATGAAAAGGAAGCAGTTCCTAAACAGGCAAAACCTTCATCAGTTCACAAACAGCTATTCCAAGCCTCAGCAAAGGACCAAGAAATGCCAGTAACGAAGAAGCCTAAAGCTGACCCTGGTACCAAACCATAGGTCTAATAACTATAAACACTAAATCACTAGCTTTTGTAATATGGTTATAGTATAGCTGAAACAATGCTGCTATAACAAATTCTGATATACTATCTGTAGGGATCCTTAACTTAGAAAATTGCTCTATGGGGGCAATGGTAATGTAAATCACTCTAAGTAAATGACAGTGTGTGCACTACAGCTGCACACGGTTTTTGCACAATGTTTGCAGTATAGCGGCAATAAAAATCCGCAACTCCAATACACCACCTATCTCAAGAATGCCTGATTACAACAATCAGTACACGGCGCTATCTTCCACCAAACACTACAACTGCCACAAAAGACTCTAAACAACAACTTATGCTCATGCAACTAACATACTAGCAACCTCACACAAAACTAGAGGAACTGCATTAGGTATTAAGACATCTAAAAAAAACATAAAAAAAAACCTCTCAAACCTTAGCATTCACACACACAACCGCTCACGCAACAACGATCAAAGATACCCCCGATAACCAGTTAACCCTCCTTACCTTCTTCATCCCATGATTCAAGCCAAACACAAACAACATTCCAACAAACATTATCACTACTATCCAACAACAATAATAAATAGGATAAAATAGCTACCATCATTAACCATTTACCATTAAGCTAACACTAATTGTAGCATTGTCATTGCAACAAGGTGACTACCATGGACAAAACAAAATCGTAATTTGCCTCATATTACATGCACCCGTTGGAATTAGATAAGTACACAAAAACAAGAAAACACCAAACTACCTGAACAACCGTTAGAACCTACTATCAACACAAACTGTTGGCCAAAAACCATCAACAAAAGCCAGCGTTTACTAGACTAACCATCAGAGAGATCCTCATCAACCTCCATAAAACCTACTTGCCTCTCTTTTTCAACAATCCCATCATGAATGGCGATAAGAGCTCCAAGTGCAAGCAACGTTTCACGATCCACACGCTGCAACTCCGCAAGCCCCCTCAGACCGTCAACCGCCTTCTCATTAAAGGATCTGAACCAATGAGTCTCAACGATGGTTTGCTCACGTTTTTCAATTTTGCTACGCAGTTGTGCTTGCTCTACCTCCATACGTATAACGAAATTGTGATCCTCACTGATCTCGCTATTGAAAAGAAACTTGAACGTTGTTGTGAGATTGTCAGAACCGCTTGCTGACTTTATTTCTTCGATATTTGGCATGGCTGCCATTGTTAGGCGGCGAAGTTTAGTAAGTGAAAGTAGGAATAAAAACCACCTTATATGAAAAAGTGTTCATAATGTGAATGTAGTTTAATTTTAAAAAAAAAAAAAAAAAAAATATATATATATATATATATATATATATATATATATATATATATATATATATATATATATATATATATATATATATATATACAAAACGCCAATACACACCTTTACAAACATAAAACAAAATATCAAACCAACATATATTTTTTATAAAGCTATACCTTTTTAAGAAGCATCAAATAAATGTTTGACATCATACTTTATAGAAAATAAATACACTACTTAAAACAAATTTGAAAATACATGACCCATTCACGCAAACAAAAACAAAAAAAAGCCTTTACAAACATAAAACAAAATAACAAACCAACATACATTTTTTTACAAAGCTATACCTTTTTTAAAAAGCATAAAATAAATATTTGACAAAATATTTTATAAAAAATAAATACACTACTTAAAACGAATTTGAAAGTGCTTGACCCATTCACGCAAACAAAAAAAAACACATCCATAACGTCGGAGCTTAATATATCACGTTTAAGAAAATTACAAAAAGCCCCAGTTGCGGCGGGGATTTCTACCTCGTTGATTAATATATAGCTACATTTCACACACACAAGAAATCGTTACAAAACATATATAGATTTTCTGCATTCATATCTGTAAAGAATAGGCTGATTGTTAGATCATCGAATGATTAATAAAATAAGTAAACATTACATAACATTCTTAACTTTTACAAGAATACAGGCTAAATACCATCAATCGAAGCGCGATCATCAATCCCTTATAGATAAACATTACGTAAAGTGTACGGTATCCAAAAGAGAAATAAATACGATAGACAACACAGCTTCACCTGGCTCTAATATTTGACAGTGGCAGTATCCGTAATAGCAATTAAAAAGATTCATGACACGGCTTAATCTGGATCTAATATTTGACAGTAGCAGTATCCGGAATAGAAATAAATAAGATCCATAACACAACTTCACCCTGGCTCTAATCACCCGGGAAGAAATAAACAACAGACATACATGCAATACACTAACGACAACTAATACTCATACAGTGATATAACCTAACCTTACAGCCGATGACAAATAAAAAGCAATAAGACTACAATTTTGAACTAGTCAAGTCTGAAAAATCAACAAGCGTTTGGTAAAGTTCCTCTGCTGTTGGACGATCATTAGGATCCTCCTTGGTACACTGCCGATAAATATCAATTAAAAATCTCAGGGTTTTTTCTTCTTTGTAATCTTCAGTACCAGGTTCCGTCTCTTCAATATCTTCAACTGGACCCAAGGCCTCTAGTTCATCTGTCAACAGTGGTCGTTTCCCCATCTGTTTAAATCAAATTAAAAAAATAAATAAAATAAAAATATACCATCAGTCATCAGTCAAAACATAAACTAAAAGATATAATAAAATTTTGACCCATTGTCGATCACGGTTGTGTTTTTCTCAAAAGAGTCAAACATGTATAACAATAAGTGTAGCAAAAAAAGTGGTCAAACACAGAGTCTCGCTAAATGTGTATAAATGATGCATAAAACCTTTGATTCTTGACTGGAATTATATTCATATTGTAATCACATTTGGGGACTAGCCATTTCTAAAATACAAAGGTTTTGAACAAAAGCGTTTCTGGCAAAACCAATCCAATCCACTATCCTTAGACGCGATCCAGGTTGACCCATATACTAACCTGTCCATTTTGTTATCTATAAAATACATTAGAATGACATAAGAGAAAGCAAGCAATGCAGCTAGCAGGTGACAGAGTGATGGCCCAACATTAATTCTTTAGGTTTCAGGTTTTTAGCAAATATGTAAATCATATGCGATTATATGGGATTCCATACTCTTACTGACATGCAGATAGATATACACATCACGTCGTCTACTTTTGTGGTGTACGACCACAACAGAGGAGGTAATAGTACGCAAATTCAACAAGGAGGTAATGGAGAGTTGTACATACCTTAATAAACTGATGAATTTTAGATTCCTGCAAACCCGCATAAGGCAGTTGCAAAGTCAATAATTCCAATAGTAGGCATCCAAAAGACCATAAATCCACTTCCTACAGCAAACAAAAAAAAAATTACTGTGTTAAGAGTCCCTTAAAAGTAAAACTTTCTCAAAGATATCAAGTACTATTTTTGGTCTTTTCACAAAATGTATGGCCGTACTCTTTAATTTGTCCCGATTGAGCCATTTTCCTATTAGTTGTACATCTGAGTGATTAAATCCCGCTTGGGCCATTTTGTACCCGGTAATCATAGTGTTCTCATTCAAATTTTCACACTAAATATAAATATATTTTAACAACTCTGATGTACAATGAATCAAAACAATTTTATACAGAACTAATATATCATACCAGTCCATATAAACGACGATCATGAATTGTCCGATATACTTCAGGGCCATCCAACGAGGTGTTCCGACACAAACATCAGGTGGAGGTATCCCTATATGGCCAATACAGCAGGTATGCAAAGGAGAATATAGAGGAACTGCTCGATCAAAATCACATAACTTCACAACAGTTGCTCCATCAGATTCTTCACTAATGTCAATCAAGACATTTTCACTCTTCAAGTCACGATGAATTATATCTTTCGAATGGAGCTCAGATAATGCCCAGGAAACATCTCTAGCAATTTGCAAGGCTAATCCCACAGGAACATGCTTCTCGCCAGATCTTCCAAGCTTTTCTATATAATTCTGTAATTTAGAAGAGAATTAAGTCAACTAACCATGAACTATAAAGCAGTCAAATAGAAAACTAGTACTCAGTAATAGTTGTACAGGTTCAGAATGGGTTGGCCAAAATACCTTTCAGCTCAAAGCTTCTGATTTAATTTGTTATTTATATAGTGTATCGAACAAGGTCACATAAATCATGCTATTTGAATAAAAATCTGATTTGAACATTTTGGAAAACTTTAATAACAAATTTGTCTATTATAAAACTTGATGAAAATTACCTTTAACGATCCCCCTTTACATGCTCCATATAAATGGCAGATTGCAATACACGATGCCGGGAGTTCCATCTTGAGATGGTAACCACTTAGTAGATATTTGATGGCCTAAAATATTTACGATACATGGATGCTTCAAAATACTCAAAAGTCTCACTTCCCCTAAGCAGTTGAATTCAAAATTTCTAATTTCTTCTGCAGAGCTCCCACTCACTTCCAAGGTGCGTACCTGCCACATATATGTTTCACTTTGTAGTTATACATAAGCATAGTAAGACAAACAATTAAGTTTATTTGTATTTTCCTACAGCTGACTTTCTGATTATCCAGTATCACATTCAAATATCCCTATTATAAATAGTAAAAATAAAAACAAAAGAAAAGAAAAAATAAATAAATTAACATGAGGAGTATAGCATATCTCACAAATAACTGAAACTGAGACGAAGGGAATATGTGCAAAATGGACAATTATAGCAAAGATAAAGCAGTTATCAATACCTTAGCAGCAGCCTCAACTGATCCAAGGTTGCACTGGATAAGTGTTTTGAACCTCCTTCCTTAATTTCCCTACAGTCAGAAAGAGACGGAAAAGAATAGCCGACATCAGGACTCGTGTCACTATTCATCCGGCTGAGAGGAATGTACCTACAAAAGAAGCAATCAAGCAATCAACTAATCAGAATGCATTCATATAGATATCCAAACACAACTAACAGTTCAGTCTCTAGTATGTACATGTAGTGAAATTAGTAAAAGCAAAATATGGGCCATTTACAAAAACACAAAAGAGACAGAAAATACAATAAGCTGATTCTTGCGAAGCTATAGATGGCAATTACACTTGTACATATGCAAACAGTTCAATTTGGATTTTATTACTGATAAATAACTGCTCAAACAGGTAAAATAGGAAAAAAAAAAAAAAAAAAAAATTGCTATAAAAGACAGTCATGTAAAAAGCATTTGAATGATTAGTAGGTTAATAGGACAGTTTTTCATCATCATTTTAACAAGACAGAATCATTGCAATGACACGCAGAAAAAATTCCCATTTGACCCAAACCAGATTAGACCCGTTCCTATACTTGACCACATTCCATCTCTAACAAAAAATTTATTGTTGTGCTCTTCAATGTGTGACATAACTTACAGGAAGGTTAAATTCCAACAATCTATCGCGCGCACACACAAATGAATACTTAGTATAGCATAGAAGAAATACCTGTAGAAATATTCAGGGTCTGCCTCTTCCCTTATATCATGAGGACGACATGCATCAACTACAAACCGAACCTCTGAATCACCCCTTTTAACAACGATTACATTCCATGCATGTGGTGCGAAATCCAAATACCCTCTCACAAGTTCACAAGGCACCCGAGGCTCCACTCGATCACAAAGATACTAAATTATAAGCAAACAAAAACAAAGAAATTATTCATATGTCAAAATTGAGAGCGTATACACCCAAAAAAAAAAAAAAGGAAATTTTCAGCAAGTTTGGTAATTTGAATAACCTTCATGAGCAATGCCCTGTGTCTACAAACACCAAATTGTAGAGTCCCGATAGGTACAATAATCGAGTTTCTTCTTGCTTTTACCAACTGAAGAGATTTTTCACACATGTTAAGGAGAACTGTGTCCTCTGCAGAACTTATACTCTGTGTGGCGGATTTCATAATATCTTTGTTGTTGCCAGTGGGACATGTGCAGACAAAAGGCTTTTTATAGTTTGATCCAGAAACAGACTTTCGTGCCCTATCTACAATTAAACTTTTATCACTCCCTCCAAAGTGATCCGATACAAACTGAGCAAGCAAGAAAGCAATCTGAAACTCGTCAAGAGAATTATTTCCACCATTGTATAAAGAGACTAATGCTTTAGCACATTTTGTCACAGCCTCCAACTCTTCATCCCTTTCCCTGGAAAAATAAAAGTTACATTTGTGTTGTGGTGATACCTGTTTGATAAAACATGCACGTATTAAGGTTAAAAAAATACCTGTCTAACAAAATAACTTCACGCGAACCAAAATGCAAGGTTTTCTCGTAACTATCAAGAGGCAAGAAAGGACGATCTCGTCCTGCATCATAGAACCCATCTGGCAGATAGTCGCTAACGCTACAGAATGACGTTGTACTATATCTAGAGGACACAACCAAATCTCTATCATCTCGTTTTGCCCTTTTATCTTTACCATGACCCCCTTTTCTATTTCTTTTTCCAGTTATTTTTCTAACTAACGGGGTGTCTTGTGCCCCACTAGCCTTTGGAATAGAGTCTGATGCAGCACTATTCTCCTTACAATTATCTTCAACATCTTTCCCCTCAGCAGATTCAAGTGCAACACACTCACTGCTATCTGCATCATCCTGTTCTGACACATCGGAATCTGCAGAAGGTTCTTTGTTATCCACGTCAACAACATCAACTGATGAATCTTCAAGAAGGGGCTCAAGTGGGACGATATCATCGGATGATTCACAAATTCCATTAGCAGCTTGATTTGAAACATTGAGAGAATCTTCACCTTTCCGATTCCTAGACATGTTCAAACGCTCTTGTCGAGCTTTCTCCTGCAAATTGCGAGGCTTCTCCGGCCCTTTTTTGAACCTTTTTTGAGAAGATCTATTTGAAGAAGATGCAGTTGAATGTAACGAGGAGGACGAACAGAGCCTATTTAAGAGTTGATTAAAGTGAGTTTAATAGTCTAGAGAAAAATACATGGCCTAACGAGTAAAGATGTTAAATGTTGAAAGAAGATGATCAGGCCTACCAATAACGGAATCATCATGAAGGTCCGTGACAGTACTTTCAAGCACATCCATCTCTACAGATGAGCTGAAGGATTCACCATTGGCCATGTCTTCATCATTCCCCTCAAGATCACAGGTTATCCACACAGGTACTTGAAAAAAACTCTGAAGCTTATTGTACTATAGCAATAGAAATATTTAATGCATCAGTAATGTGTGAATAACACAAATAATAGATGCTGAATAAGTGCAGCTGAATGAAAAACAATGATACCATCCTCAATGAAAAAGCCCTATTGAAGTATTAAACCCAACAAATCAGCAAATCCTAACAACGGAAAACTAAACTTTTTTAGTACTCAAACGATACGAAGGAATATAAAACAGCTTCATGTGATTGCAAAGGTGAGTTGTCATAAATTACATAGCTTTATGGCATAACCTGGTAACTATATAATTGTCAATGTACCTTAGGTGCAATATTACACTATACAACGATGCATATAGCACTGCTCATTGACTGTCCAAAATATTTGTGTAGTTGACTATCAAAATGGAATTGAGTTGAAATTAAGGTTGAATATTTGTACCTGAAGATTTAGTGTTCGAAGGTTATGCATCTTGTCAAATTCAAGAGACACCAACGACGTCAGCCTGTTATTTGAAAGGTCCAGGTTTTCCAATCTTTGAAGGGAGGACAAGGCTGAAGGTACTTCAATCAACTTATTATTAGCAACTTTCAATGTTATCAAGGCACTTAAATTACCAATTTCTGTCGGTAAATTTTTCATTTTATTGTGTGAGAGATCTAGGTACTCCAGATAAGTAAGACAACCAATCTCTGGAGGTAAGTATCTGCAAAATATTTTTAGAAAATAAAAATAAAACGAAAACCCTTTCATCACTTTCTTTTAATCCAAGAAGATAATCTCATCATACTTGAGCAAGAAAAGCAACTGGACACCAACTACTAACAGATACTATTAACTACATCATAAAAAATGATCTCCATCTGAACTTGGATTCAAGCCACGTATCTAAAAGTAATAAAAGACATGAACTAAGTTAAGACAAGTAGACAACAAGGGTTTGTCGCCTAAGATGATAGACAATGTCGTCCAACATAGTAAAAAACATAAACTAAGATAAGCAGGACACAAGACACATAACATGGTAAAAATGTTCAGAATAAATAAAGTTGAAATACATCTAAGAACTAACGTAATGTTACAAACACAGAAAGTGTCAAACTTAGTGATCCACCCTATCTGGGATTTCCTAATCACTATCTCAGTCCCACTCAGAATATCAGAATATCTGGGACATGAACCAAGCTAAAGCAACAAAAAGTTTTCAAAATGAAGGACAATGCGTATCAGGATTGCCCAAGAAAAGTTAGCCACAAGCCGCACAGCATAGTAAAAGTGTCATGAGTTCAAAAATGCATCCAGGACACAAAACTAATGTCACTATGTCACAAAGAAAAGTGTCAAACTTACTGAACTTACTCCATTAGGGATTTCTTAATCAACATCAGTCCACTCTATATATATTTGTGATTTTACTTTTTTACCTCCATTGACCGTGTCTTTTAATAACATGGTTGTCCATAATTCATATCTTATTCCAAAAGAAACACTCCGTTGGGACTTTCTTATATTAACTTTGTAGGCTTTAAAGGGGGGTTGTTGCTCAATATCACCTTGTCGCGCAATCATAGAGGCATGCCAAGTTGATCAAGGTAGAATGAAACTCGCTTAAATTCCCTTTAGGCTTTAACAATGATGTTTATATCAAACTATAGAAACACAAAGCTAAACCAGCACGTTTCCTATAACAAAATCAGAATATCTCCTCGCAACATCCAGAGGAAAAAGGTCTCCTAATGCACAATTGGGATATAAGGTTTGAAACCAAAACCTTAAAAAAGCCACTAGTTAAAACCGTCTAAACCTTATAAGCTCACATTCCCTTCTTGTCACAGAAGCCTAGTAGGATCAAATATCAAATACAATAATACGTACAACTTCAACACAATCAATGTCACGTAAAGATCAAAGCATTCAAGGTAGAAGGATCCTAATTATCAAGAATAACGCAACAGTTAAACCTTTTGCCAAAATCCTAATCCTTCCTCTAAAGGCGCCATTCTAACAAATACGCAGAAATCTAACAAAAGCAAGCCACATTAACTTTATTCACAGTCATAAACACCGATCAACATATCCATCAAAAACAGCACAAAGCAACAAACTTTTAACAATATCAAGCAGAACAGGGCCTAGTTTTCATATATGACACACAAACTCCACATTTTGTCAAAATCCTACTCCTACCTCTAAAAAGCTAGTGGGATTCTAACATATAAGCAAAAATCTAACAAAACCAATGCAAATTCCTTAAACTTATTCCCCTTATCATAAGCCCCAATCAAAATATCCATAAAAAAGAAACAAACTTTAATGCAATACAAGATTACAAGGCACGGCAAACACAGAGCCTAGTTTTCAGATACAGCAAATCCTAATCCTACCTCTAAAAGCTAGTGTCATTCCAACAAACAAACAGATATATAACAAAAGGAAAGCCTAAATTCATCAACTTTATTCGCATAATCATAAAAAATAACCAGAACTTCAATTACCAAGTTTGAATATAAACCGCAAAAGCTTAACTTTTTCATCTCAATCCTACTCCTATATCTAAACGCTACAGACATTCTAACATAAGCATAAATCTAACAAAAGCACGCCTAAATTCATCAATTTATGCACATAATCATAAAACAGAACCAAACTTTACACACCTAATCGAAATTTAACAAACAGACAAGGCGACAAGCATCACATAGCCATAACCAAATATAACAACAAAAAGCAGCAAACTTTAACCCCCACCTAATCGAAAAATAACAAACCGAAAGCTTCGTCAACTTTTCCAGCATGACAATATCCTTCAACAACGGAAACGCCGAAACCCTTATAGGAGCCCTACTCAGCTCCAACTCCTTCAACCCTTTCAATTTCTCGAGCTTCAACGCAGGCAAACTAATCTTAACTTGCAACTTCTCCAAATTAACCAACTCCTCCCCAAACCCTAAAGGAAACAAATTCACCTCATTCCCAAAATACTTGACACTTTTTAGCTTCTTAAACCCAAGAACTGATCTGGGTATCAAATTAAACACATTTTATACAAATATAAGCCTTCAAAATCGCTTCTTTTGTGGGTTCTTCAAGAATTTGAAGATCCGATGTTTTGTTGCATATATCAAGTTCTTGTGGTGATGTCACTTCTGATGACGTCACTTCTTCTTCTTCTTCATTTGGGATAGTTTCTGTTGTGATTGTGCTGTTGTTGTCATCATCATCACTGGTTTCAAGAGATGGGTTTTGTTTAGAATTTGATATTTGCATTTTTTTTTATAAATATTTTTGGGGTTTGAGGGATTTTACGGCTAATGAAAGGAAGGAAGAACCCTAAAATGTAGAGATGAGGAAGATGGTTTTATATTGGATAAAATAAAATAATAATAAATACTAGTAGTGTTAAATGGGTATCTTTATGTTTATGGTAAAATATTACAAGGATGTCTTAATTTATGATATTTGAGGTTTTAAGTTTAACTACTTACTTATTTTGATAATATCTTTTTGGATTTGCTAAAGCCTTATATAATTAGCATTTAATGATCTCCAAATATATCATACTTAATATCACATATCATGTTTAAAATAATTAAAAGTGTATAATTATGAAATACGTATATGATTTTATTAAATGTGTTTTTATATTTATATATAAAAAGTGCTTAAACAACACCAACAGGTCGTTGTTAATAAATTCATATTTTTAGTATGAGTAAATTTCATGGTTCGTTCATGTGGTTTGCCCAAAGTAACAACCTTTGTCCCTGATAGTTTGAAGTTTCACTGGTAGTCCCTAATTTGGTAAACAAATGACACACTTTGTCCAATAGCTAACGTGTCGTTAGTCAAACGAAATAGTCAGACCACGTGGCAAAGATGGGAGGGTATTATTGTCTTTCCAGGTTCTAACTATTACTTTTGACTTTGACCATCTACCTAAATCCGCTTAATACCGCCTTTGCGTTCCTCCCACCCACTCTGTTCTTACACACACTAAAAAAAATTAATCCTCTCACATAGAACCTTGATTGATACAAACCCTAACCCTAATTTGGTGCATCAATTGCGATGGTGGTATCAGTGTGGAATTTACGTCCATCCGATAAAATGAAGTGAATGTGGATTATAATGCGCTTTATGGTAACAATATTATTTGATTTAGGTATCTAATTGTGATAATTAAATGTGTTAATCGCCCTAAAATATTTTTTTGGTGATTTTTACGATTGTTGATCCTAACATGTTTTCCTCAAGATTCGTCATCTGGGATGTTTAGTGACAATTCAACAAGGATATATGTTAATGGTAATGAAAGTTTCATTGACAATGTAGATGTTGATTTGTTTTTGTCATTGAGTTGAATGACATGGTTATGTCGATAGGGTATAGTAGGGATACGATAATGTACTACCAATATATGATACATGGTCTTGATTTAGAGAATGGGCTTAGAGCTTTAGGTGGTGACCAAGATGTTCAAGGTCTGATTAGGTATGTTCTGTTAGGTCATAGGTTGATCAATGTGTATATTGAGCATGAAAAACTATGTTGACACATATAATAAGCCTTCATCAAGAAGAACGTTTACCATTGTTGAACTTGAAGATGATGCACAAGTTCCTAGAACTAAAGTTGGTAAGAAATTGATGTTAGGGTGGAATGAAAGGTTGTGGGTCAAAGTAGTGTAAATGTTGTTGGTGAAAGTAGTGTGGCTAATGAATTGGGTAAAATAATGTGCCACGTGAGTTTGCAACCGACTTTTACTCTACTTTGGACAATGAAGACTTTGATCCTTTCTTAGGTTTAGATGATGATGAGGTAGTTGATAAGCTAAATGAGGTTGAGCAAACATTATAAATGGTTAGTCGACCAAACTCTCATTGATAAGGGTAAAAAATCTATAGGTGTTGATGAAAGTAGTGAAGGCGGTGAGAGTGAACATAGTGATAAGGATGAGCAGTGGGAAGATAATGAAGATGAGGAAGATAGTGATTACATATTTGATGATGTAAATGATATAGATGAAGTGGAAATTGATATAGATAATTTTCACGCCAATGTAGATCCTAGTGTAGAGTTCATGGGTAGTGGGAGTTTGAGGAGGAATGTGGTATTTGATGATCATGTTGATGTAGATATTGAGGCTTTGGACAATGATGAGTTTGATAGTAGATCGGAAGGTGATGATGACATGGAGAAGCTTAGGAAGAGACAGTTGAAGGGTTAAGAAACAACAAGAAAAGGCAACAGATGGTGCCAAGGTGACAAGTTACTCTTATGTTGGTAAATCATTTGGGACAGCTAAAGAAGCAAAAGATTTTATTAAATTACAATCCATAGAAACAAGGAGGCAACTGTTTTTGAAAAAGAATGACAAGGAAAGGATAAGAGTTGAATGTTCAGGTACCCTTCCAACACTTGGGCCAAGTGAACAAGTTGGGCTTACACAAGATGGCCCAAGTGAACAAGTTGGGCCTAAAGCAGATGGGCCTAGCCAAACTGTTAAATGGACTAGGACCATCATTATTAATGCTTCACCAGTTAAGAAAAAGGCAGTAGAGTTTACCAAGGCAAGCATCTTTAATGGTGTGTTAATACAAATTAGCCATAAAAATGTTTATTTATATTTTACGATCTTCTAATATTTTGTCGATAACAAACATAAAATCATTTTAACAAAACAAATAAAATATGTAAATAAGTTTGAGCCAATAGTTTACTAACACACTTACGTTTTCACATAAAACACTAAACAAGTAATAGTGCTTTCATGATTTAGTAATGCATATGTACAACAACTAGTGTTTACATATTGGTAAATATATACATACTTAGTATGTATTATAATGGGTAATAGAATGGGTAGAAGTTTAAGTGTTTAACCCATTGACTTAATACATTGAATGTAGTTGGTTAAACCCAATGTCCATGACCCATACCCATGGAGCATAATTCATAACCCATGACCCATTGCATGACATCATGCATAAGTCAGAATGGGTATTACCCATGACCTATGGAGCTAACCAATAACCCATTGAGTAGATGCATTGCATCTTCTAGATACATTGTATCTACTTGGATACCTATGGTCCAAAGTCTAAGACCCATGACCCAAAACCCATGGGTAATGAAGAGCGTCTCACGGATCCCTCGAAATACACTAAACGGATCCCTCCAACAAGGGATCCGTGGAACAGTAGCATGTTTTTGTCTATAAATAGTGAGCCATTTCTTCATTGTAGGTTGCTACTCCTACACATACTTTCTCCTAGTATTGTAAACTCTCTAACCTCATATCCAAAGGATCTTTCTATGTAGTTTGTGTTTGTTTTTGTGTGATTCTCTAGATTCCTCTTAAAGGTGAGATCACCACCTCTTGAAGTCGAGCAAGCTCAAGTCCATGAGTTGCCATGCTTCGTCATCATCAAGACTACTGAAGTTCTCTTGTTGATAGTTCTTTCTTCCTCTCTAGAAGTGTTGTGTATAAGGCATTAGTGAAGGATGCCAAAAGGGTCAAGACGATGGCATTAGTGAAAGGTGTCAAACGTTCGTGTCAAAGGCATTAGTGAAGGATGCCAAAAGGGTCAAGTCAAAGGCATTAGTGAAAGGTGTCAAAAGATCATGTCAAAGGCATTAGTGAAAGATGTCAAGGGTGTACAATCGATATGGTGCATCGATGTACAAATAGAGATAGGTTGTGTCCAAGGATATTGATATCATTGATGATGTTGTAATAAGGAGTGGGTCTCCTTTGGGATAGGTGTTGTGTAGTGTTGGGTAGTAGTTCCTCCTTTGTAATGGAACTCGGTATCTAGCCTTGTACCGGATAAACCGTAGGCGACATTGTGATAGGTATGGTTCTACCGTGGAAGAACCCTTGTCTAGCCTTGTACCGAAAAAGAGTAGGCGACGTTGTGAAGGCTTCTCCGCCACAAGGAGTTTGTGTTGTGTAGTGATTACGAACTCTCGAGTATGTGACTCGGGGAGTAGAGTAGGGCAAGGAAGGTGTCCTTGTTGCCGAACCACTATAAACACTCGTGTCGTGGTTTTGTGTTTCTTACTCTTTACCTTTGCATTACACATTTACATATCTATCTATCAACATCCAACATACACATATAAATAGATTGACATAAGTCGATCTAAATACTTTAAAACGAAGTTTTAATTGGTAAAACTATTCAACCCTCCCTTCTAGTTTTCCACATGGTGGTCAACCTAACAAAAGTAGCCGAAGGTGGCAATAAATGTCCTTGGGTTCGCAAATAGCAAAGGGTCGAGATGGTACTTGGTCGGTTAGAACATACAAACCTCAACACAAGTGTCTACAAACAAGGAAAGTGAAAGCCTACACACAGTGATTTCTTAGCCAAAGAAATAGTCAATTGATACGCAGACAACGCGCGTCGGGTCAAAGGAAACTTCATTTTCTTCAAGAAGTTTTCAACCACCTAGGCGTTGAACCTAATTGTTGTAGTGTAGTATTAGGGTAAGCCTCGGGATTGATATCGTTCTCTAGGGAATAGGAATGCTAGTGAGAAATTACTACGCTAAGGTTGGGGTTGAGGAAGATTATTTTTATCTTTTATATTTTTAGGAAATTGAAAGGTACGAATCTCGGGTATTGGTTTGGGGGTGGTACTTATACCGATTACTCTACTATTATCTAGTCTAATTAACTAAGCTAAGGGTAGTCTATGTCTAATTGATGTGTGCTCGATGATGATTAAGAATGTGTCTACCTAGATACTATTACTCCTAGTTATCTTTTATTGATGGTTGAATTGTCACGTCCTTATTCTTAACGCTTGTGTCTCCTAAGGTCGTAGGGTATGCTTTTTTCCCTAACTCTTTGAGGATACCTTAAGGTTATTGCCTACAAAATCTCTAGGATTTATAAACTAACTCTAAGGTTATCTTTGGATTTTTAGCCTACAATAACTCTAGGCGATTATAAACTAATGTTCACAAAAATTACTCAAGCATTAAAAACACAACGATGGCCTATTGCAATCCTAAGCCAATTACAATTAAGAAAAGAGAGAACCAATCAATATTCAATAACTAGGTTTCATAGATCTAAGCAAACACACAAGTAAATTAGCCGGACATGCTAAACATGCAAGCATACACACATACAATTGAAGACATAATTAAATCAATGAAGTAGATTACCTATCTTGATGTAAAATAGGGTATGAGAACCCTAAGACACTGCCCAAGACAGCCAAAAATCGTTTTTAAGTTTACTCCACAATTCTACCTCCCTAAAAGTCCGAAATTCAATTCTATATATAGAGTTATGATGCGAGTTTTACTAACCGTGTTTTAATATTTATAATGTCTCGTTATACCTATGGTCTACCCTAATGCACCGACGGGCAAGTGTGCATCGGTCGTGTGTAGTGTAGTATTCGGTAAAACCGAGGTCGTCCCAAGATCTATGTGTGTTGGATTAATACTAAGTCTAGGTGTCACGATTTTAATATGATTTAATTAATTAACTACTAAAGCAAATAAAGGCAAAGATGTGATCAATAGAGGAGAGTGGTGCTAACCTTGTTATTCCTCCTAGCTAGTAATGTCTACATCTAATTACTTCCAATTACTTGGTGGGGTCAAAGTCGAGAGGACAACATTTGGTCGGGCTCGCCTAACCTATCAAAGAAAGATGCCACCACCGGAGAAGTCGGTGTCCCTCATAAGTCCAATTGTTCCCGGTCCCTGCCGAGTCATTAAGTTCCGCTACATGCTAGACTTATAAAAGTGAGTGCCCTGACGCTAGCATCTTAGACACTCACCCCCTAATTCTTAAGTTCATCCAAACGGTAGGTGATCAGTTGGTCAAATCACACAAGTAGAAAGGGTCGTCAGTTGGTCATATCTTACCCTTCCCGTCTTAGCCTACTCACTAGGGTCAGTTGGTCATATCTCCTAAGCAACTAGCCTCTACCGCAATTCAAAACTACCGAAACAAGGGTAGCTACCAATAAACTATGCATGCATACACTTAGAAATAACTATACATAAGTAATATAAACACAAACAAAACAATTAAGGAATCATAACTAGGCCAGCACCAAGAGGTGCTTATCCGCTCATATTAACCATACAAATCAATTCAATGTTTAATGTTACGAAATACATGAATCGAAAGTAAAGAAAAGATAAAATGCTAATGCTTATCGTAGGGGAGTGATTTCTCCCTTGGAGATAGCTCCGTATGCTCCTCTAGATCTGACTTTGGCTTCTTCTCACGTTCTCTGATTGTTGTGTGTGAAAATGGGATGCTTTGAAATGCTGGAAATCGTGGGGTATTTATAGGCCAAATCTTGGTTACGGCGTAACTATAAAAAGAGTTATGCCGTAATAATCTAATTCTTCGTAAATTGCACTAGATCTGCTGGTTACGACGTAACCTTAGAAGGGGTTACGCCGTATCTTCAATAATTCTTGGTTATGCCGTAGTTGATGCATGAGTTACGGCGTAATTATCAGCGGCGCGGAACCTCATTTGACCTAATATGGTTACGTCGTAATCTTTGGGAGAGTTACGCCGTAATCTTCTGATAAGTTGGTTTTCTGAGTCACGCTTTAGTTACGGCGTAATGTGAGAGATGAGTTACGTCGTAACTTCTTCAAAGTGAGCATACTATGATAAATCTTTAATAATTCTCCAATTCCGCGTCTCTTTAGCTCCAATGCTCGTAATTTACCTGAAAGTGGAATATAATGGAAAACAAGCGTAAATCCATATAAATGATATAAATTACAAGCATTATCAGGGGAAATTGACACTTAATATTCAGGATAATTTGATGTTATCAAATATCCCCCCACTTGAACTCTACTTGCCCTCAAGTAGACCTTATTAGATAGATTCCTAAAAAGAAATTTTCCATTACTTGAAAAATATAAGTTTACAAATCCCTTATGCTAGAATAAAACAAAGTCGAACACCTCACGAAAGGGGCGAAACACTCAAATCTCTCAACTATTCTAAGTGTCAATTTCGGGTGATCACCAATCGCACAACATAGCATGTATTCTATCATAAGCTTGGCGGTTACACAAATCTCCACCACTAGAGTTAAGGACAAACAATTCTTGAAGGCAATATCGGTGAACACGACCTTTGGTTAAGGTGATTTGTCATTACTAACATGTCACGGCGAAGTGGACAAAATCAATGATACATGACCAAATCTATGGCCAATAGACCAAATTCATGGCCAAGACACCAAAGATTGCTCGCTGCATCACCTAGACACGCTTCATGACTAAAGGGTAGGATAAGACATGGGATATATAAATGGTGTAAAATAAAAATCAAACAGATAGTCTAAATCTATAACCAAGTCATCACCACTTACCGTCCGTCCAAAGTTCAAGCTTTGAAGTTAAGAAACCGGATCATGAAATACTAGGTAGATGTGTCATTAGAGGATATCATGATGGGCACACTACCTTTTCTTCAACTGTTGGCGCAATTACCAACTCTAATCTTCAAATGTGACCGATGTGGCCTCCTCTACTAAATCTATATAAAGCTCATAACATAGTGCTTATAACATCGCACTTTACAATAAACCAATAACATAACTTTTTACTTTTTTTTTTTTTTTTTTTTTTGAATCACTTTTTTTCCAACATAAACATAACAACTAAACATAACATCCCCACTTGACATGAACAATGGGAATTCGGTGGTCTTCAATGATCTTTAAGAATATGTCATCGACGAAGCGTGATTCGAACCTTTCTACTTGAACCTTGAACTTAGGCAAATGATGACTTCCAATCACAAATAAAGACTACGGGGTAGCTAAGGTGTATAGGTGTAACGAAACAATATATTGGGTTAACAAAATTAAATGAATGGCTCGAGATGGGTGTATCTAAGGGTATCTTGCACTAAAGGTGAGTGCAACAAAAGGGTTTCACATGGGGGTCGAGAAGTCGAGGTGACTAATCGATAGACACACAATGGTAGGCTATTTGGGTGATTATCCTATAATACTGCCTTCTTAAATTGAAAAGTTCAAATACATCGAGCTAACTCAACATACCTCGTCTATGGTCTCGAAATGATGTAAAGGCCAAGTTCTAAAGTTTACAAGCTACCGGCACACTCATAATTTGGTGGATTTGGGGTAAAGTTTTGGAAACGGATAAGGCTAATCTCACCATATAATATCAATGGTTGTATGTGCTCGGCTAAGGTCTTATCTAGTTAGGTTAAGAAAAATATGTCAAAATTTTAAACTAGAAAAACGAGGGCAAAATAAAGTTCAAAAGACAATTCTACTCCCGTCCCCCTTACTTGAATTGTACAAAGTCCCTTTTGTACTAAGCGTTAAATAAAGGTGAAGAAAAGTAGAATTAGGCGAGAACTTCCCGAAATTTGCTCCAAAAAGAAAGAAGGCCCACGAAAAGAGTCGTGCCTTCGTATAAGCATCCACGAGCAAACTTCAACCCTCGAAATCACACAACCGACAAGCATAATTCTAAAAAGAAAAATGAAAATGAAAAACAAACCTAACTCACTTTCAGAGGAATCACGGTTGCATTTAACATATGCAACAAGCCTTTTAAACCACTTGGTGTCCCAGTGGACGAGTGAAGTCTCGTGAGGGTTTACAAGGAACACACCCACAAAGTTCATTTAAAATACTAATACAAGGTTATTGTGTTTAAAATAAAAGAAGTAATGAGAGGATAGTTACGTCGTAACTCTTATAAGGAGTTACGCAGTAACTAGGCAAAACCGCGCATCTGTTGCAAGAGTGTAGCTACTGGCGTAACCATGAGATTGGATTACGCCGTAATTGGTAGTGCATATGAAGTTCTGCTTGCAGGGGGCACGTTACGGCGTAACCATGAGAATGAGTTACAAGTAACTTTGGTCGAATCGACATGTCACTGCGACAACAACTTTTCATCGTTTCCTCAAAAATGGTTAAAACAAAAACCCAACATAAATGGAAATAAAACAAAAGAAAGGGATAATTGGGTTGTCTCCACGAAAGAGCACTTTTCTTTATTTACGAGTCTTTAAGTTAGACTCAGAGCCTTGGGGCTTTATGGTGGCCTTTGGACTTGGCCAACTTCCTCCATGTCCTTCATTAAGTTATGTCTGACCCAAGCGACATTTGTGGCAGTGCGGAGGTACTCTTTAGTCTCGATCTTCCGAATTTTGCAAAATTTTTCCTACGGTCCCAAGTGGTATCGAGTGAACTCATATTTTTCCGCAATAATAGGGGGTGGCCTCTTGTATGGAATCCCAAGGAGTTTGCACCTCTTTTGCTCATATGATTCATCGTCGGGGTCAGTAAATTCCTCTTTTCCTTGCAACTCAAGGTAATCTAAAATCCCTTCTATGTCATCGTCATCAGACTCGATGCCTTTATACCATTCCTCGTCGAGCAAATCTTCCACCAGCACACGTTTGCATTCTTCCTTTTCATTTCTTACCGACCCTTTGGCATCCTCAATTGTTATTTCACTCAAGTTTTTAGGACTCTCGTCGTTCGGATTTTCTTTACTCATGTATTCTTTCCAAATCTTTTCCTTCGTTAATGCATCTACTTGTCCATACTTGATCTTGACCCAACTGTCAAATCCCAAGTTGTCTAACCAAGGCAATTTTATTCTTTCCGTATCGTTTGTTGAGGTCCAAAAGAATTCATCCTCCCCAACTCTCATAAGATTACTTCCCCCATTACATTTATCGTCATAAGGTTTGCATGATGCCCAGAAAACTTCCCCAGGAGATTTTATCTTTTCACACCAATGACTTCGGGCTTCATTTTCGCCAGTGCTGCTTAAAGGATCTTTCACGCAGTAGATGTCATCATTAACAAATTCCTCTTTCTGATGATGATCCTCGTAGTCAATCTTGAGCTTTTTAAGAAGATTCGGGTTAATTTTAGCATTCCCGAATTGTATCGCGTACCAATCATCAAATGTCAAATCTCCAAACTTGACATCATGCCTTTCAAGCTCGTGAGGGCACGTCCATTCTTCTTCTTTTAAGTTACCACCACCGTTGCAATACTCGCGGAAAGGGTCGCACGTAGGCCATGCTCGTGTGGATTGATCGCCAGTTATGATTATCGGAGTGCACCAGTGAGTGATAGGCGGCTCCTCTTTTTCCTCGAATGAGAGTTTTTCCAATCTTTCTTCATCAGTATATGCAACCCACATGAATTTGTTATTCTTGACCCTATCCTTATCGGTTCCTCCGTTGCAAATTTCATTTCTAGGGTCGCATGAACCCCACAGATCATACCAGTCCACCTTAGCAATGGATATCTGTGTTCCTGATTCGTCCACTTCGAGAAATATGTCTGCCCATGTATCCCAGTGACGTCGTAACTGTGATGTTTGGTTACGGCGTAACTCGCTTGAGTCATCCTTATCAATATCTTTCATAACCTTACGATCATTGTCAAAACATAGTTACGCGTAACTCTTGAGACAAGTTACGGCGTAACTCAATCTGTCATGAAATTTTCACCGAATCCGAATTTTCGATGTGAGAATTAGCTTGTATCTTGAGTCATCATCAACAAAATGACCTTACATTCCATTGTGGGTTTTGTTCCTTCCGGTTTAGTGTTATTCTTCCTTACCTTCTCACTAAGCTTTTCCACCATGGTTTCAAGATTTTTTAGGGTTGTGTCGTGATTGGAAAGACTTCTGTCAGTGTTTTCCTGGAATTCTTTTAGCCATTCATCTTGTTCCTTTTGTCTTTGGGCTGAACTTTCCAGGAATTTGTTTATTGTCTCTTCAAGGTTGGGCCTTTTTTCTCCGTAAGGCCCGCGGTTGTAATTTCCACGATACCCATTATTATTTCGATTATCTCCGTAAAACGGTCGATTTTCTCCATATTTAGCTTCTTCGATTATATTTTCTTCGTTGTTGTGAGGACAATTCTTGGTGAGATGTCCTCCCCCACAGCTTTCACAACCCACTTGGATAGCATGAACGGTTTCTCTGATTTTTAGCATATCTCGACTTAGATTTTTAATTTTGCTAGCGATGGCTGCAATTCCGTCAAAACTTCCGCCTTGGTTTCTTTTGTTTCCTCCATCGTGCCATTTTTGGGAGTGATCAGCCATTTTTTGAATGGCTCCAATTGCTAAAGTAGGAGTCATGTTCGGGATCGGTCCTTGATAGTCCAGCATCTGTCTTGTAGTCACGTTGATTCCTTTGTAGAAGTTGTTGACTTTTTGTTGGTTGTTCAGATCATATGTAGGACATTTTTAAAGGAGATCGTTGTATCTATCCCAGGCTTGATACAACGTTTCATCGTCTTCTTGCTTGAAATTATGGATCTCCAAGAGCTGGTTAGAAATCTTCGACGGAGGGCAATACCTCTGGATGAAGTGCTTCTTTAGTAGAGTCCAGTATTAACCGCCTTACGGCAATCTTTCGATCCATCTTCCGGCAGCCCAGTAAGAGTCATGGGAACACCCTTAGCATAACAACATGAGACACACCGTAATGTTAAAAAGGCTTGCGATGTATAAGACATTTTCTACGTGCTCATCGCATCTTCGTCCTGTTTCACGAAAAAGGATTAGCACGAAGCTCCCTCATAAATTGGTCTTTAATTTGAACGGACATCACTCCAATTTGCCGGTCTTACGAGCCCCGACCCTTGTTCTGCTCTTGTCAACGCCAAATATTCCTCAAGAGTGAGGTCATCAATGTTAACAACTTCTATGGTACCTGAAAACTAGAAAAGAGATCGTGAGAATTTGGAAAAATTTTAAAACAAAAATGAAAGACTTAATAGTAATCCTAATATAACTCCCTGGCAGTGGCGCCAAAAACTTGATGCAGGTTTTACTGACCATGTTTTAATATTTATAATGTCTCGTTATACCTATGGTCTACCCTAATGCACTAACGGGCAGTGTGCGATGCGTGTGTAGTGTAGTATTCGGTAAAACCGAGGTCGTCCCAAGATCTATGTGTGTTGGATTAATACTAAGTCTAGGTGTCACGGATTTTAATATGATTTAATTATTTAACTACTAAAGTAAATAAAGACAAAGATGTGATCAATAGAGGAGAGTGGTGCTAACCTATTTATTCCTCCTAGCTAGTAATGTCTACGCCTAATTACTTCCAATTACTTGGTGGGGTAAGTCGAGAGGATGATTTGGTCGGTTTGCCTTAACCTATCGAAGAAAGATGCCACCATCGGAGAAGTCGGTGTCCCCTCATAAGTGCAGCTTGTTCTGGTCCCTAAGCCTAGTCATTAAGTTCCGCTACATGCTAGACTTATAGTAGTGAGTGCTAGGCGCTAGCATCTTAGACACTCACCCCTAATTCTTAAGTTCATCCAAACGGTAGGTGATCGGGTTGGTCAAATCGCACAAGTAGAAAGGGTCGTCATTTGGTCATATCTTACCCTTCCGTCTCGGTCTACTCACTTAGGGTCAGTTGGTCATATCTCTAGCAACTAGCCTTTACCGCCATTCAAAACTACCTAAATAAGGGTAGCTACCAATAAACTATGCATGCATACACTTAGAAATAATTATACGTATAATATAAACACAAACAAAACAATTAAGGAATCATAACTAGGCCAAGACCAAGAGGTGCTTATCCGCTCATATTAACCATACAAATCAATTCAATGTTTAATGTTACGAAATACATGATTCGAAAGTAAAGAAAAGATAAAATGCTAATGCTTATCGTAGGGAGTGATTTCTCCCGGAGATAGCTCCTTATGCTCCTCTAGATCCGCCTTTGGCTTCTTCTCACGTTATCGATTGTTGTGTGTGAAAATGGGATGCTTTGAAATGCTAGAAATCGTGGGGTATTTATAGGCCATATCTTGGTTACTAAGATAACTATAAAAGAGTTATCCGTAATCATCTAATTCTTCATAAATTGCACTAGATATCTTTGGTTACGGCGTAACTTTAGAAGGGCTTACGCCGTATCTTTAATAATTCTTGGTTACGCCGTAGTTGATGCATGAGTTACGACGTAATTATCAGCGGCGCGGAACCTCATTTGACTTAATATGGTTACGTCGTAATCTTTGGGAGAGTTACGCCATAATCTTCTGATAAGTTGGTTTTCCGAGTCACGCTTTAGTTACGGCGTAATGTGAGAGATGAGTTACGTCGTAACTTCTTCAAAGTGAGCATACTTATGATAAATCTTTAATAATTCTCCAATTCCGCGTCTCTTTAGCTCCAATGCTCGTAATTTACCCGAAAGTGGAATATAATGGAAAACAAGCGTAAATCCATTAAAATGATATAAATTACAAGCATTATTGGGGAAATGGACACTTAATATTCGTGATAATTTGATGTTATCAAGTTACAAGCTGCGACGACGCCACTCTTTAATTGTGACGCCGTCGATCACCGCCATTAGGGTTTCGTCTTGACCAAGTCAACTTTGTGACCGCGTCACGTTGTGGTTGTGACGCCATCGGCTTCATCTTCTCGACGCCGTCGAATATGGATCTAGGCCGTCACGAGTTGTGACGCCTACTCTTTAAAGCCTAACGCCGTCTGAAATAGCAATTTCACTTATGAGCCGTCATTTGAGGGACGGCGTCGCCTTTAGATGTGGCGTCGTAGCCAAGTTCCAAAGCTTGAGTGTCTTGATCTTGACTTTAGCCATTTTCTTCACATATTCACGCCTTTTCGTCAAATAAGCATCATTCCAAAGATTTGCCTTCAAGAGACCTAAAAAGTGAAAAGGAACTTAATTAAGCGATACTTGAATATAAAAGTGGTCGATTAAGGGCTTAAATGACCCTCAAAAGTGTCCCTTTAAATCCTTATCACAAACAGATTTCAACAAACCCATAAATTCCAATTAGAGAGTTCGAGATCAAAGTCGAAAAAGCATAAATTGAGATTTCGGGATGAAAGCCTTTAGGGCTAAGTCAAAAGTCATGAGTCAAATCGAGGTGACCACACTCAACAATATGCTACTTTGAGGGATTATGTTTTAGAATTGAAGGCAAATAACCCCAACACAAATGTCAAAATCAAATGTGAACATCCAGATGATCCAGAAGATACTAATAGGGTGTTTCAAAGGATTTATATTTGCGTTGGATCTTTAAAACAGGGGTTTAAAGCAGGGAAGAATGATCTATTGGGATTAGATGGAGCCTTTATGAAAGGTCCATTCCCATGTCAGTTATTGAATTTTGTTTCCTTGGATCCCAACAATGGCATATACCCTCTGGCTTATTGTATTGTTGAAGCTGAGACAACAGAATCCTATACATGGTTTTTGGAGCCGCTGGGTGAAGATCGTGACCTAGAAAGCAATTCTAATTTCACTTTCATTAGTGATAGGCAGAAGGTAATTTCACTTTCATTATGTATACTTTATGTCTTAGTCTAATATGTATACTTATATACTTTCATTGTAATAGGGCATAATACCAGCTATAGCCAAGTTGTTTCAAAGGGTGAGCATAGATATTGTAGGATCGTTATTTTATGTGTTTGATGATTCGGTGGTCTTGGGAGATCAAAATACATGTTAGCCATTAGAGAGAAAGTTAGAGAGTTGGGTGTTTTCTTGGTAGAGTTACTTCACAAAATTGTAGAATATTAGATTGAAGCCCCACCCTTCCATGGATGGAAGGGTATATATAGTTACAAAGCTAACGTCCTCCTATCGGATATGGATCGTGCATACATGGGTAAAGACCCGTCTTCCTCCACGGTGTTACACTAAACTATACTACGCTACAAACTAACTAATAAATTGCTAAATAACGTAAATAACTACAAGTCTACGAGCTAACTTATGCTAGATAATAATTGGGGTGACCGACTCTTCACTATGGAATTTTCTAATTCCTAACAATCTCCCCTGCGGAGGTCACCCCATGTTTACATTTCAAATCCTAGCATTCTATTCTTGACTTTGTTCTTGAGCTCGTAGACTTCAATTCTTCAATTCTTCAATTTCGCAATCTTTGTGCTTTAGAAGTGCAACTTCAAAGTCCGTATAGTTTTGTACTTTAAGTGGAGGTCTTTGATCCGATCCACATCTTGATGATCTTTGAGCTTTCTTTGAGATCATCACCACAAGAAATCTCTGGATCACCCTTTATTGTGTTGCCATCATGTGAAGTTGTGACTTTTGGACCGACATGCTCACACTTTTGAATCATGACATCTTTCCATCGAGTAGCGGAAGCCTTCTTCGGTTCATGATATTTGCGGCAGTATCGAAGCATAGTATAAAAATATCGAGAACCAGTTATGTAGATATGCACCACTCATGATTTCTTCAATTAAGTGAGGTTCTTTGTGAACATGCGGCTTTGGATTGACTCCTCAATTTTGATCACCGCAATCGTCGGGTGTACCGCATCGACGATTAACAATAAAGCGCACGAAAGTGTCTTTGATCACTTCGTTGAATTGAGGTACACGCCCACTTGTTCCCGTTGATCGATACAAGTCTTGCTCGTGATCGTGTAGGATTCCTAAGAATCTCCTTGATGGGGTTTCGCAATTGTTCTAGTGTTCTCAAACCGAATGTCTCAAAGAAGACAACACGGAGTGAGTGAACCGAAGAAATTGAGATTCACCGATTGATGAAAATGATTTGAAAACAATCGCGTATTGCTTGAAGAAAGAGTTTTGCAATCTGACGAAGGTTTTATGAGAAAGATCAATTTTCAATCAAAATACTTTTGTATTAGATAATGAGTACACATTCGACGTGCTAGCGAAAGAGAAGATTCGCACATCGAACGGTTTTCTAAAAGTATTTTTCAATCGAGATACTTTTGTGTTTGAAAACATAAATACACATTCGATATGCTAGAGAAAGAAGATTAGCATATCGAATGGTTTTCCAAAAGTATTCGCTCAATTCCAATCTCGGACCAAGGTTGATTCAAGAATGAATCTCCCATTGTTTCTATCCGGTTGTCACAAGTTTGATCTTTGCAAGATCTCACATGTCATCCACCAAGAGCTTGTTTGATGTTGGCTCTGAAGGATTTCCATCTTCATCGTGAATATTTTCATACCACTCGGATGTTCGGCAAAACCACAAGGATAATGCGTGGGACTCTTAATATATACTCACTTTCCACATTGTGTGAAACAAGAAGTCTTCAATAATTTAGTGTCCTAATGAGATATTGTGGATGATCTCTTGGCTCTAGACTCAATAGTGCTCATTTGGTTCTGTCTTGGAGACTAGGGAGAGGGTCTCCTTCTTCAATATCAACAATCTCTAAGAGAAAGTCGATAGATAATGTCGGTTCCCCACGAGAATGAAACAAGTCCTTTTAAGAGGAACTTGAGTAGCTTGGGAAGTTCTAGTGTAGTGCATCACGGGTCCATGATGTCTTGTCTTCAATACCGTGTTACCTTAGTAACCACCAAGAGCATATGAATTGAACCCGGTTTACGCCCTAAGGTTGAATTGATGGAGGGCTATTTCTTTTCACCCTTTTCTCATTCATTTCTTTTCATTCTTCAACCCTTCAAGCTTACCGAGACTTCATTACTAGAACCTTGTTGGGTTTATTCCGTTCTAGCTCTGTCTCGATTCGCACTCTTCCCATTTCTCATTTTCTCCTTTTTTCAATATACCTAAGGACTCTACACTATCTAGTGGATTGTCCTCGGTAGATCCCTCCGCTCAAGGGATCGTTGGAGCGAATACCTAACCTAACCATCCTTATAACACCATGCATAAAGTAAATTGGTGGGTCTTTTGGTATTGTTCTTTCCTTCATGAAACCAATCGAAAAATCATTTGGAAAAACAATCAAGGTACTTGTGATACGAGATCAAAGCATTTTGTACCTTAATAGTTTTGATCATTTTAGAAATGCTCCCCCTCAACATGTGCATATGATTTAAATTTTTTTTGGCACATGGAGGCAAGAGTTCTTTGAAATAATTTCTTGATCACAATTTCCTTAGAAAAAGCCATTTGAATTTCTTTGGTAAAATTCTCCCCCTCAATATGTGCATAGGATATTTGAAATCATTTTATCACATAGAGGCAAGAGTTCTTTTGAAGCACATCCACGATCACAAAAGCCATTAAGAAAACCATTTGAAAACTCAATCAAGGTACTTTAAAAATCTCTTTACAAACTTTTGTGCCTCGATAGTTATGCTCCCCCTCAATATGTGCTTCAAGATTCGAAAGCGTTTAGCACATATGAGAAGCGGCGTACGATTAAATCAAACGATCACCTTTATCAAATTTCATTATTAAATCACAAATTCTCCCCGATCAAAAATATCAAACCCTTTGAGATTTTGGATCCCAAGTGATTTAATTAGGTTTAGAAAACATGGGAGAAAATGTGGCCTTGTTTAAATACTCATACGGTTTTGGATAAATCCTCCTCCTCAACATGTGCATTATATATATTGAAATCGTTTGACACATGGAGGCGGGAGTGCCTTTAAAAGACTAAAACCAATTCCATTTAAAACAGATTGAGATTTAAATCACGATCTCTACCCGATCAAAATTTCAAACCTTTGAGATTTGTGATCCCAATTGATTTAAATCATTTAAAATATTTTGGGAAAGACGTGGTTTGATTTAACTTTGAAAATGATGAGATAAGGACCAACTCTAGACATTAAAGATTGTTAGTGTCGTGTATGATAGTTTTTAAACGATCTTTAAGTAAAATAAAACAGTTTCACAATCAAACAAGAATGAAAAAATTTCATTTTGTAAGATCTTTGAGTTTTAAAGAAAATCATACCATGACATAACATTAAATCTTTAGATCACCACTTTATTTCGCACAAACGGACTTGATAGATGAAATATCGCTTTGAAAATATTTAATTTAAAATCACTCTCCCTCAATTGATGACCAAGTCGATAATTGAGTGACTTAGATTTTGATAAAAATGAAGTCCGATGATTTTCAAAATTTAGTTCAATTTATTTTCAAAAACAATATTTTCCATTTTCAAAACAATTTTATTCAAATTTATCAAAAATTGTTTAAAATGGTATCTGCGCATGAAAGATAAGTTAGGTGGTTGAGAAGCTTCCGTTGTTGTTGTTGTAGGGTTTGGAAGAAAACCATCTGCAGATGCAGTGAGACTTCTTTCGTTGCATTTTAATGCCAACTGAGGTCAAATTAAGCTCCGTTTCTTCATTTGCTGATGAAGAAAACCGTCTGCAGATGCAGTGAGACCTCTTACGTTGCATACATGCCAACTCTCCATAGAAGTCCAATTAAGCTCCGTTTCTTCATTTGTCAACCCAAGAATAGTTACCCTTTCCTTTCGGCATCCAATCATCTTTAATTGTGGGATCCGGATCGGGAACATTCTTTTATACCAATATACCCGCATACGTTAGTGAACACACATACAAATATATGGTGGTTGACATCACCCAAACAACAATCGACTAATAAAAGTCAATCCAACATATCAATCATATCATAAAGGTATGGAATAATGTGTTTATCAAACTCTAATCATCTAATCCTAACAATCTTATCCTAGGCACCTAGTCCTTCAACGTAGGTTAACATCATTTTTCGTTTAAGCATTTAGGATAACTAAGAAAGCCCGTTAGATGATATAGATTTGAAAACATTCTCCCTCAATCAATGACTCATTTTTCCGAAAAGTTTTTAAAAGCGCGAAGTCATTGATTGAGTTTGCAAATATCTGAAAACTCGACTTGATTGATTTAATAGCAACTCATTTACCAATTATTAAGTTAAAACAAATATTTTTCCAAGAATTTTAGACGGAAAATATTTGAGTAGAAACAAGATCCTTGACATACTTTCCTCAAAGTGTTTTTAGGATAAGTGCATGAAATATTTGAAAATAGGTTTAGCGTAGCACTTTCCTTTCTTTGAAGACCGGGTTGCTATCTCAAATAATAGCAAGCCATAATTTTGAAGAACGGTTCTGATACCGAGGTAAATCAGAAGCCATTTTTTGAAGCCCGGTTACGATCAAATAATCAGAAGCCATTTGATTTGTGACATGTTTTGAAAAGAAATATTTACACCTCCCGCTCGAACTTCATCTAAAGTCCCGTGCCATTATTGAATGACATTTCTAAGACCGTAGATGTTATCGATACTGTAAGACATGTCTTGAGAAAACATATTTTGGACTTTTAAATTTTTCTCGATTTTTATGGGTTTTGTTGATTTTATATTTTCTATTTTCTTTTATTGGTTATATATTTTTCTATTTTGTTTTTTGGTTTTATATTTTTGTATTTTGTTTTTTGAATAAATATATACAAGGATAGAATAGATGATATAGTTAAGAGGATGATGATACAGTACCAAGATAAGAATATCGAAAGCTGACCTCGTTGTAGAAGATAAGTCATCATCTCTTAAACATTCACCACCAAAGCTTCCGAGGCTCTTGCATTGAAGAAAGAAATTGAACCATCCGAAAGAGAGACTTTGCGCCTTCCCCAAACCGAAAATCCATAAGATGAGCGATTCAAGCTCAATTTCAAGCTTGCCTTAGCGGTGCCAGAGAAGCACACCATTATCATCGAACTTCTCGCTCCTTTTAAGAATAATCACCGTGATTCTTCGCTCGAGGTTATATCATCCAATAGAACACCAAGAACGTTTCATCCCACACTTAAATTTCTTCTCAAATTTCATTACCACCGAGGTCTCAAGCAATCCATTCCAAAAGGTGTCAAGAAACCACTTCCCACGTAGTTGAATTGATGCGCCGGTCTCTTTGTATAATGCTCAAGAACTCTCCCAAATTCACATCATGAGGGAATGAAAACACCTTCCCATGTTCACATTTTCTTCCGGATGATCGTGTATGAAGCTCAAGAACCAAGTACACCAGACTCCGAGCCTCCGAATACACATCATGGGGGAATGAAAACACCTCCCATGTTCACATTTTTCTTCCACGATGAATGTGTATGAAGCCCAAGAATCCGGCACACACATTCCCAACGAGAGAATAACGATAACACCTCCCTCATGTTACACATTTATCTCCCCGAATATGTCGTACTTGTGTACCTCTTTATCTTGAAACTTTCTAACATCTCTTCCCCACATAGTTGGAATAAGAACACTAAACGCCTTGATGAGTAAAACCTTGAGTTTCTCTGCGGTCATGACATTTGTTTTCCTAATATCTTCAATCACTTAGAAGAGTTAAGTTCATCAAGTTTACTCGCCATGAGTCAAACCTTGAGTTTCTCTCGGTAATAACATTTGTCTTCCGGGATATCTTCAATCACTTAGAAGAATTAAGCTCATCAAGATTACTCGCGTTTAGATGCGTGTCTCCTTTCCCTTCTTTGGTTTTGATGCTTGAGAATCAAGAACTCATTGAAAGCCCGTATACTAGAAATTTGTTGAGAAGAACACTTGAATTCTTTGTGAGAATCAACTTGTCAAGACTCTCTCGACTATTTATATCAACCATACATCAGACAATTTGGTGACCATGAAGAAGAAAACCCGCTATACCATACTTGAAACCAAGTCAACTTCCCACATTTGTATCTTAAGCTTGCACCTAATGATGGAAGAACGGTAGAGAATTTATGCTTCAAGCAAATCTCTAAGTACTCACTACCCAAACAAAGTATGAGACATTAACACCTCTTCGCTTATCCACACCGTCATATCGTGTGACCTTGAGTAAAACAAAGTAACTCCTAATAGTGATAGTTAACTGTGTCTTCAACCATCCACCTCATCACGGTAACTAGATAAGCCAAGTCTTCAACTCAAATTCTTAAGCCCGAGCAAGTTATCAAATAAGAACACGCCTTTGTGAAAATCAACTTCAATCTCAAATAAGTGATAAATGATTAACTCCAAAGTAATCAACTTGTGTCAAATGTCCAACAATAGTCAATATCAACGCCTCGAGGAGTCATCGCTAAAAATATGAGCAAGTCTAATTGGGAATTGAATCGACTTATAACTTTCTCCCAATTAGTGCTCTCCCTAAACCGACAATCTGTTTGATAAATGCCCAAATTAAGAAGAAGTCTTTAGATCGTTAAATGCAACTCGTCTTTAGTCTTCTAACATGTAGCGGAAATGTAGAATGATCAGACTCAACCTTCTTCAAGATTGTGCAATTGGGGAATAGATAGTTAACATCTTCAACTCACCAAAACAAGAACATCACCAAAAACATCCCAATTAACTTACATCTTGCAAATCCCTTAACTAAAATCTCTCCCAATCAAACAAGAACAGAAAGATGTTCATCAAGGAAATCGACAATTAGGCATAACGAACACACAAGATGGTAACGCCAAACTACCAATCACATCAAACAAGAACAGAGATTGTTCGGAATCATCATGTTGATGTATACGTGAAGCATTAACCGGAAGCACTTTGTCAATAAACTCATCAATCCGAGTGAAGATGTCAACCAACGGCTCTTAGAAGAGAAAACTCCATGTGAAGATGACCCGATAAGAAGAGGCTCGGTTCTTACATGAGTTTAGAGCCGTATGACCATTTATATTCTCAAATATCAATCAACAATGCAAAAATTCACACTTCTTCTCCCCTCAAGAATTGCATACGGAGATGCCATTCTTGACTAAATAAGTGAAATCATCTGAATGTTCTATTCACAATTCTCCCATAAAATAAGCACATGATGTCGCCATCTTCATTATAATCGAGCAAGTGGAATGAGAAAACAATCGGTGGTAGCCTGTTCACTTGATAATAAAAGCACATGGAAAAGCATGAAGCATGTTGATGAGAATGGTCATAATTGAGAAGATTTCTCTTCTTGAGATAAAGCGCCTCAAACGTACATTTTTCTTTTCTTTAGGGTACGAGGCATGAATCGATGTGTTCATACGTCATAAGAAGATTTCTCTTCTTTTGAAGATAAAGCGCACTGAAACGTACACTTTTCTTTTCTTTATAGAACGAGGCCTGAACTGATGAGAACAAACGTCATTATCTCTCTCTTTTCAATCTCTTGGCAAAACATGTAGTCAACCCCATTATCATTCAGTAGGCTCTATGTCGTGAGAACTGATGGAGAAAACCTAATATGATGAATTTGACCCTGAAGTAAACTAACCCGAACTCGTGACTTAAACTTGCACATGTGTAACAAAGAGCGGTGCCGAGAATTCATGCCCATTTGAATCTCTAAGTACTCTATACTCTTCAACCAACCAACCATCAAGTAATAGACGTACATCACCTCTTGAAACTCCACAATTCAATGTGACACTGAGTACTACAACGTAACTCCTTTAGGTGATAGTCATTTTGAGGTGATAAGAGCCCAATTCCCCCAAGTGGTAAAAGAAGAGGTAAAAGTCACCCAACAATAACTAGATTTCCAAGTCTTCGTTATTAATAATAAGCTTCGAACAAGGATCATGAAGAATCTTCATCCAACCATCCCCGATTCCTTCAGATACTAAGTACACTCGCCCGTGATATTTCACTTCAACCTCAAATAAATAATCATCAATTAACGCTTGTCACATCTTCCGAACTGCTCAAATCTAGCCTTTTTGACATTTAAATGAACTTTGATAATGGTTCCATCCCGACCATGGTTAAAAGCACATAACCCAGTAAAACCATGTAATAACCAAACAACCATGACGAATATCCAAACACACATCCAATTTATGAAGTACACCCTTTTATCCTTCTTCAAGTAGAAACCGTAACACCGAAGATCAAATAAGATCCGAATTACAATTTCTCTTCTCCAAGATGGTTCTATCGTTACGGATTTTACAACTCTATGGTTTAAACCGAGAAATAGGTTCTTTCATGGATTTTACAAAACCAATAATAAACCGTAAGATAGATCCGAAATGCACTATACTATTACCAGGATGTTTCCATTGTCACGGGATTTTACAAGTCTATGATTTAAACCGAGAAATAGGTTCTTCGCGGGATTTTACAAAATCAAGACTAAACCGTAAACAATGTCGCCTTGAATGTGTTATGACAACTTTGGTTTCGGTGAATATATGTTTTAGGAGAACATGCAATGGGTTCATCGGTCCATAATCCAACAACACCAACATCAACAATCATCCAATCAATGCTTTGGTAAATACATCATTCACGCATTCGCCGGCTATTGCAAAGGACAACATAGTGATGTAAACCCGATATGCCAAACTTGATCATGAAGTGAAATTCCCCAGATTTGTTACTTAAACTTGTACTAATCCTCGTGAAAAAGAAACGGTGTACCCAATGTACAAAACCTCTTGACATTCTCAACTGAGTGAGACACCGAAGTGATAGTTACGATGTTAAGCGAGAAAGAATCACAAACGTAACTAAATAGCCAAGTCTTTATCACACTCTATAAAAGCCCAAACAAGTCATCTTCGCGAAATGGTAGAAAGAAAGAAGACGAAATAAGTAAACACGCCCAGAAAACCATACTTCAAATCCAAATAAGAAATACCGAACAAACAACCCCCAAGTCCACTTTGTTCAACAATTAACTCAAGCCGAGACATAATATTATCCGTGAAAATGCATTCACCAAAGTATCAAACCATAACACAACTAATCACAACATTAACTCACCTCAAAATCAAGTCTCATGATTAATCTCTCATAGCCTAACAAGTCTCATTTTCAAATCTCATCGACAAAACTCCCGATTGAACAAACAATTGAAAATCAAAATAACACCACCAAGAATCTTTGAGCTTATTTAATACCACAAGGTGAGACCAAATATCCCGTGAAAGCCAAATACCACTCATATACCTATCAAAACATTAGGATATCAATTGATTGAGTTAAACTTTGATCCCATAAGTCCATAAACAAGATCATATATCTCATATGCTTGCCCATAAGAAAATCATCATATTCCACATTTAGTTCCAAATGTCCGGGTCCAAAAAGAGTCCAACTCAACATATTAACAAATGACCGGGCCCAACAAAACCCATATTCATGTCCATGAAATACTAAGAAGTAAAGGTTGGCCCAATGAATCTTGATCAAAAACCACGCTCGCCCTAAAAATTCGGGGGTTATTAAACCTCCACATAAGTCACAGTTGTTCTAATATTTCACAAAACTTATCCGCCTCTTTCTTCTTCGCTTCAAACCCTAATCCCAAATAATATTATTATGCGCCCATCAAGATTTCACATCTCACCAAGAACAAAGACTTATCTCATAAACACTTCTTACAATCAACTCATATCACTTTTATCCTAAAACATTCAATCAAACCCAAATCTCCCATGAAATCTCCTCATTACCTTATGATATCAATAATCACGAATCAAATAAAAGGCACATTAAGTCCTAATCGTGCTCCAAAACAAGTCGACATAGCCACAGAGATGGCATGGAGGCGACAAAGCCATGTGGATGGCTTGAATCGAGACATATTCCAAGTAGGTTTCTTTTGGTTAATCATGCTTTTGAATATGAACGAATCAAGAAAATGAATTAACAACGTTGTTAAATTCATTTCTTAAATTAAAATTGTCACAAACAATTTGATCTATGATGTGAGTTTATTTCGTGAGTAAGGACTCTTGGAAGTCTTGTTAGATTCATCTTTAGGAACCACGAAATAAGAGGCTGAGATCAAGAGACGATTCGTATTAGTTATTTATTTTATTTTTTTTTCAGTTTCGAGTCATGATTGATTGAGAGTTGAGATTGAATGTGAGGGTCTTGGGGTGAGTCTAGGTTTTAGGTTTAGATGATTGGAGGTTTTTCAGTTTTGGATTCGTTTATACATCGTCTTTTCTGTTCCTCGGATTCAGTTAATATGGACCAATGATGTGTGAAACTGAGGTCTTGAGGTTTGATTCGGATCTGTTGAGAGGTTTATGGTATTTTGGTATATATGTTGAGGTCGTGGTCTATTCTTCTTCTACCTTTCTGTGTAAGTCGCTAGGTCTCATATCTGAGCCAAGTCGCTAGCCAATTCGCTAAGCCAAGTCGCTAGCCAATTCGCTAAGCCAAGTCGCTAGCCAATTCGCTAAGCCAATTCGCTAAGCCAGGTCGCTAGCCAATTCGCTAAGCCAAGTCGCTAAGCCAACTCGCTACGTCTTGTTCAATAACAAGTCGCTACCGTTTTAAAGAGTCAAGTCGCTAGCAGTTTTCCAAAGCAAGTCGCTAGTTAAAATACATTGCATCTGGACAGTTTAGACAAGTCGCTAGCAAGATTTTTGATGTTTTCCGATGAGTTTTCCGACTAATATTTCCGACCATCTTAATATAAACCCAGAAAAACATTAAAAGTTGCAACTTTTGACCCATTTCGACCTTTAAAATGACCAAGACCACATATCATCACAGCCTCGTACAAAAGTCACAAAAAATGGTTACACATCGCAGTTGGACAATATGATTCATGGACTTAGACACAAAAAAGCAGATGTAGCTTTTGAAAGGACCATTGGACTTTGGACACAAAATAAGATGTAACTTATTGACCAACTCAACGGAATAAGTAAAACCAATGTTAGAAAACTGCTTATCATGTAAATAAGGAAAAACACAAATTTTCGACCAATAAAAGTGCCAAAAAGCAGATTTAACACGGTATGAAAACCACAACAAATCAACACAACACACTAACATGTCTCGATACCAATCAGGGATCGTTATTTTATGTGTTTGATGATTCGGTGGTCTTGGGAGATCAAAATACATGTTAGCCATTAGAGAGAGAAAGTTAGAGAGTTGGGTGTTTTCTTGGTAGAGAGTTACTTCACAAAATTGTAGAATATTAGATTGAAGCCCACCCCTTCCATGGATGGAAGGGGTATATATAATTACAAAGCTAACGCCCTCCTATCGGACCGTGGATCGGGCATACAGCGGGTAAAGACCCGTCCTTCCTCCACGGTGTTACACTAAACTATACTACGCTACAAACTAACTAATAAATTGCTAAATAACGTAAATAACTACAAGTCTACGAGCTAACTTATGCTAGATAATAATTGGGGTGACCGACTCTTCACTATGGAATTTTCTAATTCCTAATGATATCGCTTTAAACACATACATGAAAACATGAAGCAAAAGTGGAATGGTAAAGTGTTCAAAGATATGCTATGGAAGTGTGCTAGTTCCACCACCGTCCAACACTTCACTAAAGTAATGGATGATTTGAAGAAGTTCAACAAGGATGCATATGATTTGGTTATGTAAGATACGCCCTCATCATTGGTCTAGATCCCACTTTTCGTAAAATTATACTCAACAATAGTTAGGTCCATTCTCTAATATAATAGTAATAGTATATGAACAAATATGTTTTTCACTTTAGTACATGTAGGGCAAAGTCAGATGTTTTATTGAATAATATGTGTGAGGTTTTCAATGGCAAACTTGTTGAGGGTAGAGACATGCCAATTATAAGTGCTTTAATGTATATTAGAGAGTATCCGATGAGAAGGATAGTCACTTTCAATAAGCTTATAGCTAAGTGTGATGGCCCTTAACTCTTCGCTACTAGGTTGCTAGAAGTTATTAAAGAAGTTCGCGATTATGTTGTGTCTTGGAATGGAGATGAAATGTACCAAGTTACTGGTAGTTGGCATTGTTGGAATCACTCCTAACTCATAAATGGAACGATATTGACGAGATTACATTTTCTATCTTTGTTAGCTTAAACACATGGGCTTGTTATGTCATATTGTAATAGTTGTATGTGTTAGGCTATAAATACCCTCCTAGACTTTCCTATGAGGGTGAGACTCTTAGTGTAACTTTCATCTTTCAATAATAAAACACACACTAGTTTTCCCTTCTCTCTCTAGTTTCTCTCACTAACTTAGAGATGGTGTTCTTCCATCTTCCTAGACCTCGATTCACCAAATCATCCATAAAAACGATCCCAAGTGGTATCAAGAGCAAGGTCGGTTTTAGTTATGGTTGATTTTGGTGATGTTTTTCTTGTCAAAATCTTGTTTTAGAAATGCTTATTAACAAAGTTTTAACCTTTCACTAATTCTTATGGGTTTATCATATTTTTATACTAGTTTATTGTATTTTTGTCAAAACAGTTTAAATCGCTTCACAGCTTATAAAAGTTTTTATTAACTTTGTGACTTATTTTTGTACCAACTCGTGAAAGTCATTATGGTCATCTGGTCTTTATATGTGGTCTATTTCTGCAAGAATTCATGGGTTTGTAACAGGCTGAACGGAATATGGTCGGAAAAAGTCGTCGAAAAAAAGTCAACGATGGTCAAAACTCTCTTTCTACGCCTAAAGACTCATCTACACTCTGTTTATGAGTAACTTGGAAAGTTACTCGTAAGAACCATGCTTACAAGTAAGATTACGCGTAAGGTTGACCTTATGAGTAAGGTTTTTACGCTTAAGTAAGTCTTACGCGTAAAGGTTTACGCATAAGGATTGTTTACGCATAATACTTTATGATCAAGACTTAGCTTATGCGTAAAGGTGTTACGAGTAACATTTTTTTCGACCAAATTTTTTTTACGCGTAAGAACAGAAATAGGAGATAAGAGGAAGACTCAGACCATGACCAACCAAATACCACCATTCCATATCCAATTCCAACACATACCAAATCCATCTAATCCTAGACCCTTTACCTCCTCATATCCACAACAATCCCATATACACATCCTCCTTATATTAAACAATCAAGACTCGAAACTAAAATGAAAACAAAGTCTTAATCTCGATTTCTTATCGTGGAAATTATTGACATATCAACCACCTTCAGGGTCTAAACTCACGAAAATAACATCATCATCGATTTTATTTGAAGCCTTGCTTCATTATGAATACTCGAAACAAAAAGAATAGAGTTATAACAATTTCATTATACTCTTTTCTTCATATCGCTTACAATAAACTCAAGACAACAACAATTGAACCTACCTTAGACACCTCATGGATCATGAAGCCTTCAAACTATTTCTTGATTCGTTTGGAGCAAATATGATGCAATATAATACTGCTTACTTTGTTTGTGCCGCTTTGATTCATGAGATGTATTAAGTTTGCGAATAGATCGGTTTGATGTGATAGATCCGGGATGAGGTTTGTGACTAGTGATGAGTTTGGGAGAGAAATACTATGAGCCATTGGTACTGTGGTAGGCGTTATTTGGGTATTAGGTTAAAATTGATAAGAATACGTTTAGGCAATGTTGCAAAATCGGTCAACTCGGCCGATTAATCGTTAATCGGCCGAGTACCTTGTCGATTTTGAAAATCGTCAAAAATCGGCCTAGAAAAAATCGACACTAAGCAATAAAAAATCGCCGATTAATCTACCGAATCGGTCATAATCGGCCGAATCGGTCAAAAATCGGCCGAATCGGTCAAAATCTACTGAATCGCAAATCGGTCTTTTAAAAATAATAATAATTTAGGCATTCTACTTAATTTGGGATCGATATTTCACTTATAACGCATAATGGGTATCATAATCGAATTGAGCCTTTTATTGAGGTTTGGAAACATAGCGTGCTTTGAATCGGTTAAGATTTTTAGTTTGGTCTCCGAAATACCAAAAATTGCGAAATGCCAATCCGATTAATCACCGATTAATCCCGCTTGATCGACATCATTGCAGGGGTGGTCGACCGCCCGACTACCGATTCACGATTTTTGCAACATTGCGCTTAGGGCAATTTCTTATATACGAAACTTATCAATTGCATCGGATAGTTGGACTTTGCTAGGGCCAACGAGTTTATTAGCGACTTGGGCCTAAATGATTTGCCTTAGTATTCTTGAATTCGAATGAGCTCATCATGTTTATTGGACCTAAACTAATTAACACATGATCTAACAATCTTATATCAAATGTATTGTTGATTATGTTAATTTTTTGTCTAATCTTTGGCAAAGAGTGGCATTTTGGTATTGATAATATTTCACAGGGATACATTTTTGACAAGATCGGGAAACCATTATCAAATTCACTTAAACCGTTAATGAAGGCTAGTTTTTAGCATGTAACCGTAAGATGTGACTACAACGTGAATTCACTATTATCTATTTGAGGTTGAAGTGGGATATCACGGACGTGTGTACTTAGTATCTGAAGATATCGGGGTTGGTTGGATGCATTATTCTTCGAGATCATTGTTCGAGCTTTTAACCGTCACGAATGACAAAGACGTGAGTTGTCTAGTTGAACCTGATGTAAGGAGTTACGTTGTTGTGCTCACAGCTTATAACTATCACTTTTAAGGAGTTACGTTGTTGTGCTCAAGTGTCACACTAAGGTGTGGATAATTTGAGAAACTTTAAGTTTATCCTTTTTTCTATGGTGTTAAGAAAAAAGGGTTCTTCGTCTGATAATAGTGCAAGTTTAAGTCACAAGTTCGAGTTATTTTACTTCTATCTCAAGTTCGTCATATTGGGTTTTCTCCATCAGTAGTCACTACAAAGAGCCGTCAAAATGATAATGAGGTCGGTAAAAGAGTTAGTTGAGAAGAGTATAAACGAGCAAAGAAGTCTTATCAGCAGTTGATTCTCACGAGATATTTATGGTACTTCACAATTGTTCGCTTAATTGGACATACATGGTTTCGCTGTCTCCAATTCATCATCAACATACGTGGTGTATGATTCTTATTCATTGAAAACATCGGGGGGAAGAATGTTGTACGGGGTCCTGTTTCTTTGACGACTTTTGCGAAAACCCTCTCCTTTCATGAATTTCTTCAATCAGGGGGAAGAAATGAGACAATATATGGTTCAAATTTCTTACTTTGGTGTTATCGTCTCACTTTCACAGAGTTATCGTGTGAAGTTACCTAAATATGATGTTATGATGTCTCACACACGGTCATCTTATCGAGTAATTTCATATTCACAAGTAACTATTATTCGATAGAACCGCAACATTCGGTGGGAAGTCGTTTCATTTCGCCTTTCGCGGTTTGTTTGGTGTGAAGCATTTACATACGTGAGACGATCTTGTTGATTTCTCGATATGTTACCCCGAACGGATTTTCCGAAATAAGGCGATTACCTTGTGGGTTTATCGCTCATCTACAAATTCCGTTGCGTCTTGAAAATTTCAAAAGTTAGAGGAAATATCTACTACATCAAAGTTTCGAATCAATCAAGACGGTTGTCGGTTGGGGAAGTCGATCTGAAACTTCGCCAAAAAGAAATGTACTGAGAAGTCGCTAAAGACATGCAACATGATTGGGGAAGTTAATCCGATTCATGCATATTACATCATTTGCCTACAAGTGAAGAAAATGGTTCTCAAGTCGAGGTACAAGAAGAAGAGAGAATGTAAACTTTCATCATCCTCAAGATTTGAAGACCTTTCTTTATTTGTTTTTATACTTGTAGGAAATGTTGTAAGTAATCCCTTATGTCGTTCCATTGGGGAAGATTGTTGGAATCGCTCCTAACTTGTAAATGGAACGACATTGACGGATTACATTTTCTATCTTTGTTAGCTTAAACACATGGGCTTGTTATGTCATATTGTAATAGTTGTATGTGTTAGGCTATAAATACCTCCTAGACTTTCCTAGGAGGTGAGACTCTTAGTGTAACTTTCATATTTCAATAATAAAACACACACTAGTTTTCCTCATCTCTAGTTTCTCTCACTAACTTGGAGATGGTGTTATTCCATCTTCCTAGACCTCCCGATTCACCAAATCATCCATAAAATGATCCTACAGCATGATCGTGATTTGGTTAATATGTCACAAAGGAGTTGCACTTGTAGGTATTGGGAAATAACTAGTATACCACAAGCATGTTGTAGCAATCAATTGGAATATGTCAAGAAACAACATGAACCCCGGTTTACCGTAAGATCGGGTGCATCCTCTTATGATTGGATACATGGAAAGAAGTTTACGACGCAAGATTCGCCCACAAATGGTCCAAGTATGTGGCCTAAATGTAGCTTTGCATCAACAACAATCATTCCACCCAAGCATCATCCTCAACCGGAATACCAAACAAGAAGAGGAAGAGGTCTGCAATTGAAATGGTTGATATAGTCAAGAATGGTAAGCTTACAAGAAAGCTAAAAACTGTGACTTGTGTTTTGTGCAAATCAAAAAGACATAACAAGAGAACATGCAAGGGGCCAAGAATTCCAGAGCACACTGGAGGAAAGAGCAAGACCAAAAGGAAAACTGCAGGTTAAGCTACTTCTTCAACTCCTACAAGTGAAGCTGCTCCAAAGAAAACTGCTACTTCTTCAACTACTCCAAGTCAATCAGCTCCCAAGAAAACTGCATCTTCTGTAACCATTCCAAGTCAAGCTGCTTCTCAAAAAGCTACTCCAAGAAAATCGCATCTTTGTAACCACTCCATCTCAGACACACAACGAAGACAAAGTCTTCGCTTGTCTTCGCCCTTCGCCAAATAGCACGAGTGCTATGTTACTACAATCACCCAATAAGACGCGTCTTGGACCAAAAAGCTAAAACTTTGTCGTGCGAGACGACCAAGTTGTGGAGATTTCATCGCCAAATAGCACGAAAAGCTATGTTACTATAATCACCAAGTGAGACGCATCTTGGACCAAAATCGAAAACTTTGTCGTGAAGACGCACCAAGTTGTGGGAGATTTGTTTTGCGTGTATGCTTATTAAATAATTTTGTGAGGTATATGTGTATTTAAGTGGTGCATGTTTTGGTGGTGATCTTGTTTGTCTTATTAAAACGATAACGAGTACGATCTTTGGCGCTTATTATTATAAGAGGAGAGTTATTTTACATACCAAACTTTTCTCACATACCAAGTGACTCATCTTCATCATCCATCTAAAAAGAAATCAATGACCGGATTAAAAACATTCTATTATTTCACATATTTTTATAATTTAAATATCTCTTAAACCGTTAATCGTTAAGCGAAAATATTTACATCGTCATGACGAAGCTTTTAATTATCTTTCTATAGACGGCCACTTTGATATACTTTCAAAAAGAAAAAAATCGTTTTTTCGACGTTGTTTTTTTTATCGAATTCTTCAGATGAAAAATCATATATGATTAGACACTAAATTGAATATCACATGTGATATTAGTCTTCAAATCATATATGATACGTAATATCACATGTGATATGATATGTATATCATATGTGATTTTACACTAATATCACATGTGATATTAGATATCATATATGATTTAACACTAATATCACATGTGATATTCAAATTAATGTTTAATCATATATGATTTTTAATGCAAATTTCAAAGAACGTAAAACCAAAAACTTAAAAAAAACGTGAAAATACTAATTTTTTGTCAAAAGTATATCAAACATCTATCTATGAAAGATAATTAAACGCTTCAAGAGCGAATGTATGGTTTCGCCATAGTTCGCCGTCGTCCAACGTGGACGTCATTGCCGTCGCCGCCACACCGACACCCTTCGCCGCGTCGTAGTGAGATGCCTCGCCATCCCGACGACGAACCAAAACTCGACAAAGATGGGGCCCAAATGTGAGATTAATCTTTTTCAATTTATAAATGGTTTATGGGTTGTGTGTGTGAGTATGTATGCACGGTGTGTGTGAGAGTTGTAGATGGTGGTGGTGGTTTATGGTTGGTGGTTTGTGGGATGAAGATGGTGGTTGGTGGGATGAAGAAGATGGTGGTGGTTTTGGGATGAGATGGTGGGATGAAGAAGACAGTATATCCAGATATCAAATGGAAGATATATAATTGTTATGGTGGAAGATATATACTGTTTATGGGTTTTGTGAAAATGTAAAAAATAAAATAAATTGTAAAGGTGCGACTAAAATGAAAAGATTGAGGTTTGTATGAGTGAGGAGGGTTTGTACGTGCTAAGTTGTGAGATTTGTATATTGACAATGGACGAGGTGACAGAAAAGGTTATGCTCCTTCACCGCACCTTATAAACATAAATAGTACAGTTGAGATTTTAGAACTATACTCGAACCATAGATCTCCAAATCAATATTCACATGATACAAAAGTCCACCAAGAGTCAAAACAACTTCCGGTCAAACACCATGTCCAATCCAAACTAAAACACCAAACTCAAAACAATGGGTTCTTCGTTGCGGCATTTCATCAAACAGCTTGCCTGCAACAAAACCCTCAAATCCCTCAAACCCTTTTCATCATCATCTTCACAAACACCACATTTCCTATCATACCCATCTTTTTTCTGCACTTTAATCCATCTTTTCTTATCAAAAAACCGTTTTTCACAAGCCTCACTCACTTTTCGCACAATGCGAAAACACGGTTTTCGCCCCGAAAGTTTACGTCAATGGAATAAGCTCCTTAGAGACTTTAGTGAACATGGTATGCTTTCTGAGGTTTTGTTTGTGTATGATGAGATGTTGTCTTGTGGGGTTACTGGGAATGTGGGAAGTAGTAATGTTGTTTTATATAGTTTGTATAAAGTAGGGCGGGTCGAAAACGCTACAAATGTTGCGAAATGAGAGTAATTTATGTGAATGTGATGTTGTTAGTTATAATATTGTGATACTGGGGTTTTGTAAATATGGGTTAGTTAAACAAGGGTTTGGGTTAGTTTCTGAGATGGTTAAAAGGGTTTGGTTTTGATGATTTTACGGAATATATTGGTTAAGGGCTGTGTTGATATGGGGTTTTTTGGTTATTTGGACTGGTTTCGGGATATGGATGTTGTTGGTTATAATAGTTTGATTTACGGGTATGCTAAACGTGGTGACGATACTGGTGCTATGAAGGTTTTGGATCAGATGAGGGTAGAAGGGTGTTTCCCGGATGTTGTTACATATAATACTTTGATTGATATGTTTTGTAAGACGGGGAATGTTGATCGGGCGAAGAGTGTTTTTGATGAGCTTATGGTACCTTGGAGAAATGGTGATGATGATATTGGAAATGAAGTAAATGTGGAGCCGAATGTTATAACATATACGTCGCTTATGAGTGGTTACTTGAAACAGCATGGGCCCGAGGAAGGACTTGAGCTGTATGAGAAGATGATTTTGGATGGGTTATCACCTGATGTGGTAACTTATAGTTCACTTATATACGGTTTTTTAAAGCATGGGAAATTCGATGATGCGGAAGTACTTTTCGAGGAAATGAAAAGGGTTGGTGTAGATCCTAATCATGCAACATACTCTTCGTTTTTGAATTTTTATTTTAAGAAAAAGAATGTAGCTGTTGCTCTTGGGCTTCAGAGTCAGATGGTGGTACGTGGACTTCCGTTTGATGTGGTCGTATACACTACTTTAATGGATGGATTATATAAAAGTGGTAAGCCTAATGAAGCTGAGATGGCGTTTAACAATCTTTTAGCTTCTGGTTTGGTTCCAAATATTGTAACTTATACTGCATTGATTGATGGACGTTGCAAGTCAGGTGATTTGGATGGCGTTGAGTCTGCTTTACAAGAAATGGAGAGCAAAAACGTCTCTCCAAATGTCGTTACATACACTTCTTTGATCAATGGATTTTTAAGACACAAAATGTTTGATGCCGCTTTTGGTGTGTTGAATAAGATGGTGGATGAGAATGTTATGCCGAATATTTTCACTTACAGTAGCCTAATTGACGGCTATTTTAAGTCTGGGAAACAAGAAGTGGCTATGAGCTTTTACGAGGAAATGAAGTTGAGTGGGTTGGAGGAAAACAACTATATACTTGATGCGTTTGTCAATAATTATAAAAGAAAAGGGAAGATGGATGAAGCGAGTTTGTTTTTTGAGAAAATGACGTCTAAAGGACTTTTACCCGACTGTGCTAATTATACATCTTTAATGGATGGGTATTTTAAATCTGGCGATGAGTCAGCTGCTCTTAGAATGGCACAAGAGATGACTGAGAAAATTTGCAGTTTGATCATGTTGCTTATAATGTGTTAGCGAATGGACTATTAGGACTCGAAATATGAAGTGCAATCTGTGTATACCGCAATAAAAGAACTTGGTTTGGCACCCAATCTTGAAACGTTTAACACAATCATTGCTGCTTATTGCAGAGAGGGTAAATTTGAAAATGCTTTAAACTTATGGAAAGAGATAAAGAGTCTTGGGTTGGTTCCTAATGAGATTACATGTAATAATATGATAAATGGATTTTGTGAAGCAGGGAAGATTGATGAAGCCATGGATTTGTTAAATGAAATGGCAAGTTTACGGTTTGACCCTACTCCCACTATTCACAGACTTGTGGTTAATGCAGCTGCAAAAAGTAAAAATGGGGAGAACATTCTACTAATGCATGAGCGTCTTGTAGCTATGGGACTTAAACCGAGTCAAAAAGTCTATAATGTTCTTATCACTGCCTTATGCAGGCTCGGTATGACTAGAAAAGCAACATCAGTATTGCAAGAAATGAAAAATAGCGGCTTTTCTGCTGATACTGTTACTTATAATGTCTTAATTCACGGATATTGCAAAAGCTCACATTTAAACAAGGCTCTTCAAACATTTTCACAGATGTTGGCTGAAGGAGTATCTCCTACTATCTTAACTTATCATACGCTTCTTAGGGGTCTTTCGAAGGCTGGTTTGATGACCGAGTCGTTAGAATTACTTAATGACATGATGGAAAAGGTTTTGAGATTGATTCAGATGTGTATAATATTTTGGTTTGTGGGCATAGTAGGATTGGGAATAAGAAGGAAGCTATTAGGCTTTATTGTGAAATGATATCCAAAGGCTTTGTTCCTCAAACTAGTACTTATAATGTGCTTATTAGCGAGTTTGCTAAGGTTGGGATGATGAGTCAGGCAAGAGAACTTATGAATGAGATGCAAATTAGAGGGGTTATTCCTAATTCCTCAACTTATGATATACTTATAAGTGGGTGGTGCAAACTATCGATGCGAGCAGAGCTAGAGAGGGCATTGAGGACATCGTATGAGACGAAAGCAAAGATGTTGTTGAATGAGATGAACGAAAAAGGTTTTGAGCCTTGTGAAAATACCATTAGGTATGTCACTTTGATCCTTAAGCGACAAAGAAAGAAGAAAAAGAGTTGACAGTCGTAAGAACCAGATGTGAAGGATAAGTAATATTCCAGTTGAAAGAAACATTGTTAAGGCCTCAAGATCTTAAGACGTAGGTCAATTCATTGAACTTGAATCAAAGCGCCATTCATTTAAACATCAGGTCAGTGGCTCAAGTCTGAGCACTTATTTGCCTTTTTTATTTAATTCCTGAACATACCCTCCCCCTACCCACACACACAGACCTAGCTGGGCATAATGTATGATTACTCATTCAAACAGGTTATATGAATTTGAAACTAGAAATAGGCTATTATATATTATATATTATATATATATACTAAAATACATTGGCTCATGAACAGTAACGCGGGCATGAACAGTGCCCGCGCATGAACAGTGCGCGAAAAAAAAAAAAAAAAAAAAACTTTAGTAAATTCATTCCCGTGAATAAAATGATCGAGGGCAACGACTGTCGCAACGCGGGTTAACCCGCCGTATATACTAAAACACATTGGCGGATGAACAGTAACATGCGCATGAATAGTACATGCGCATGAACAGTGCAAAAAAAAAAAAAAAAAAAAAAAACTTTAGCAAATTCATTCCGTGAATAAAATGATCGAGGGCAACGACTGTCGCAACGCGCGGGTTAACCCGCTAGTATATACTAAAAGGCATTGGGGATGAACAAGAACCGCTCATGAACAAAAAAAAAAAAAAAAAAAAAACTTTAGCAAATTCATTCCCGTGAATAAAATGATCGAGGGCAACGCACTCCGTCGCGAATGCGCGGGTTAACCCGCTAGTATATACTAAAACACATTGGCGGATGAACAGTGAATACGCGATGAACGGTACATGCGCATGAACAAGGCGCAAAAAAAAAAAAAAAAAAAAAAAACTTTAGCAAATTCATTCCGTGAATAAATGATCGAGGGCAACGACTCTGTCGCAAACGCTGCGGGTTAACCCGCTAGTATATACTAAAAGGCATTGGGGATGAACAAGAACTGCTCATGAACGAAAAAAAAAAAAAAAAAAAAAAAAAACTTTAGCAAATTCATTCCGTGAATAAAATGATCGATGGCAACGCACTCCCGTCGCAACGCGCGGGTTAACCCGCTAGTTAGAACTATAATGACCAAGGTGTGGCCGTGTGGCAAATGTTTTGACCTTTCCAGTGTACTGTCAATGTCCATCTATTTGAACAGAAACACAAAGGGGGTACTCAAGTAGGCTGCTTTAAATGGAATTCGCATCGTAATGTATAAAAAATGGAGCCTTGCTTCCGTTTGTTCAAAAAGTAAATTGTTTCCCTTTGTTCAAACCTTGGTTAGTCTTTACGCTAATATTTTTAGCTTTCATAGCCTCCTTCCCTGTTTTTTATCTCTCTTTTGATTTTTTTTTTTGGTTAAAAGTAATAGATGATGCAATAGAAGAAGTCTTGGTATCATCAATAATGTATTTCCTCATTCCACTTTCATTCTTAAAATAAAGACTAGATAAAATAAAGACTGTCATCATAGTGAGTGTGAGGGCACAGGTAGATAATATGAACTATAGTGAAATTTTAGAGAACCCTCAAGTAGGCTAAATCTTTGCGTTGTTTGGGTTCATCGTGTTGAGGTTTTTACCTTTACTTGGAATAGTACTTATGATGCCTGTTAACAAATGATACACGATCTGCCATCTGTTGTATTTTAATTCACATATTTCTGTTAGAATTGCCATATACTTTTTTATTTTTCTAGTATTTAATGGTCTCTCACACCAGACTATTATACGATGCTGCTATTAGTTTCACTTGTGTCCATTTTAATCTTGGGATTTTGCTATTTGTAAAACTTTACCACCACTTTATTGTTATCATTGTTGTCATTTATTGTCATTTTCACTAGCCTACTGTACAATAATGTAAATTTGCCCTCATTCTTCAGCAATGATGAGAACAGAGCAGATCATTATCAGGAGAAAGCTGGCCAGATACGTGTTGGATGATGAGATAACCATCTATACAGCACACCAAGCTTCTCGTCGCTGATTCAGAGCAGTCCTTGGTGTTATTGTGGATCGATTGCATAGGCATCACACTCTAATGAACCAGGTCGTCATAAGTTGGCGGAATACGATTATCAAGGGATAATGCTATCTGAACCACTTGAACAGAAAGGTATGCATCTTATTAAGGGATTATGTAGTAATTTCCTCCAGTTTAGAAACAAAAAAAGAGCTGTATATTTAAATCTCAGCATGCGAGGCTACTTCCTTTGCCAGCCTTACACCCAAAATTTGCATATAATAATGTGGTGGTGTCAAATAGACCTATAAATGGGAGTGGTTCTTTATACATATAAGAGCCGAGGAACCGATTTAGTGATGGATTTCAATTGGAAGTAGTATTATGGTTGTCTATTTGACCCTCAATTGCAAATCAGTTGTATGAAATGCTAGGCGTATTAACCAAAAGCTGTTGATTTAAAAGTGTATGCCTTTCCTTTTCCGCTAATATATTCCACTGACGGGTCTCTGTTGCAACAGTTGCAGAACGTCTATGAAGTGTGATTGACAGACGATTTCTACCCTCAGCATCAGCCGCAGAAGTTGCTTGTGGGTTTGAAATTTGAAGAGTGGATTGGCATGTTGAGGTGTTGAAGAAACGACAGAACTGAGTATAAGATTAAATTTATTAATAATAGTAAAATAACTACTATATTTTCTGAAAATACAATTTATTGATTATACTTGATATAACGAATTAGATATATGCTAGTCCGAAATGTCCAACTTGTAACAAAATATATGGTTTTGTTCTCTATGTACATGGATTCTGTGTATAATACAAAATACATGGTTTTGTATTCTTCTAGGTCATGTGCTTTTTTTTTTTTTTTTTTTTTTTTTTTCTTTCTTCCAGTCTGTAATCAACTTAACTCCTAAGACGCACAAGATGGTTATGACAGGCTAACCCTGTTTTAGTTGTGGTTACGGTGCAAGGCTATACATTTGTCAAAGGGGGGTGAATTGTAGAGAACAAACAAGTGTTGTCATTTGATAAATATGTCTTTGATATCTCAAAGCACTTTTACCTTTTGTCTTTACTATGTAAGGTGGGTCTCACAGTTACCCCTTCTATCTTAGCGTCACATCATCATTTAACTTATCTCATTCCCTCTGCACTTTTCGCCTTCAATAGTCACACAACCCCCACATTTAATTAAAATACACTTTTATACAAATATATCTCATAAAATACCCTACACACTCACAAAGAAATTATTGAATTATATAAACACACACTTTGCACGAAAATCAATTAGGTGACCTGCTCACCTATTTTTGGTTTCTTTCCTTGGGCTGACGCGTGAACCAGGGGTGTCTCAATGGCATTCGCCCGTGAATGTGGGTGTCACACCGTGAGAAGAGGCTCCATTAGGAGCGGCCCAAAGAAGGTAATTTGTCAAATAACAATTATTTATTTTTATTTGTTAACTCATTAAATTTGTATTGTCTAAACATCACCTCTCTTTGTCAAAACACAATTCACACACAAGGTATAATATAACATATATCATAAACACGTATATGCATATCTCATATAATCATACTACAATTAAGATGACCCTACAATTTTTAACTTTCATAACTTTTATGACATAACGCATATATGATTTCTAATTTGAATAGCAAGATCCACCGATACAAGGAAAACAAGCAAACATGTTCAGTTACTCGATGGAGCGAGTCTTTGATTCAGTATGTCTAAAATCGTTGCAAAACACAACCAAGGTATCTTGGTGACCATTTTGACCTTTTTATGTGGCGACTCAAGGAAAACAAGAGGCGTACTCGTAGCGAGGTTTGAACTTCGGTGACCGCCAATGCTAATTACCGCTCAACATAATATAAATAAATGATGTGAATCAAGTTTTGTATCCTATGAGTTCCATCGAAAGAGTTTAAAACATCTAAACAATACTACATGTTTGATTGGACAAAGTTTTTTTTGAACCGGTGAATATAGATTAACAATCGACCATGTTAATACAAATAATGTCAAAAACTTTGTTTGCATTATTCGATCTCTATATGTTTTGATAATCACAAAACGTAAGAACATGTTACGTAAAAATATACTTGATGAGTTTTTTAACCGAGAAAGTTCGTTTCGACTAAAACATCACTTAAAGTATGTTGGGAATTATAATTGAGTTGATAAGACAAAACGTGTGAAAGATGAAGGACTAAAGATGACACATGATGAAGATTGAAACACAAGGGACCTACTTGTTAAAGAAGAAATTATTATTTAGTCCCTAGTAGTCATTTGTAACCCTAGACTCTCTAGTTTATAAAGAGAGGCAGAGAATTAGGTTTTAGGGTGTGTCAAGATGTGAACACCAAAGGTTTGTGTGTGTAACCTAGGCATAATGTATAAACGCCTAGGATAGATAGTTAGTGTTTAGTCGATTAGTAGAATAGTGTTTAGTATAGTAGAAATGATGGAGAGGAACCTTTAATAATAACAATGATGTTTCTTATTCCGCTGTGCATTCCATTTATCATTGTTATTGTTATTCCCTATTGCTCATAAACGATCTTAACAAGGTATGTACAAACAATATACCAACTTAGTTAAGTGATCAATGAAGTTATTTTGTTCCTAAAACTTGCATTTTCATAAATGTGACAAAAGTTATTACAAATAACTTATATAAATTAATTTTGTATTTAAAAGAAATGTTTTATTCATAAGAAAATATTTGAATTTGAATTTACCGCCCAAATCGGATAAATTTTCACCAGATAAACATTTCACCACTAAAGGACAAAAATATGAGTGTCTACTAGGGACGGTCCCTTATAGGTCGACGGTCCTTATATATATGGGACCGTCCACATTTAAGGGACCGACCTCATCTCTCTTGTGCATATAAATCTCGCACTATTCCTTTAAAAACAAGACCTTTTTCACAAAACCTTTATGTTCTTTTCGCTTTTTCTTTCCATCTTCTTTGATCACATTAACGTGTTGTAATTTGTTTACAAGTGATCTCAGTTACCTTCTACCTCAAAGTGTAAAGAAGAACATTCATATTCGCCAAGAAACGAAGTGTTATAGATTAGGCATCACACACACGTAACTTGTGTCACGATTCTCTTCTTCCTCTTAACTCTCTACATCTCCATTCTTGTATATTGGTGTATTCGACTTGTGTGTGAGTCAAGATTAGTTGTGTTTCTTGGTTCAGTTTTTCCATCTCTTTATCTTTCTTTCATTCATATATTACTTTCATTGTGCCTATCTATTGTGTTTATATATTTTTGATTGATATAACATAACTTCGAATTAAACAATTTTCAAGAAAATAATAAAAAGTTTTTAAAGTCTTAAAACGTAATTAAAATCGGTGAAACTATTCAACCCCCTTCTAGTTTCTACAATTGGCATCAATGCCAGGTTACTTAAGACCTTTAAAATATACTGTATTTTAAACTTGAATCGATCTATGGAGTCTGAAAGAAACTGTAACACCCCCAAATCTCGGTACAACGGAAGACTTAATCAAGTTTTCGGGGCGTTACTATTGGATTGGTATCGCACACAAGTATAGCAAAAAGATAATCATTTAACATTCAAAACCAATCCCAAATTTAGTCATTTAAAACATTTAATCCAAAAGAGTAAATATTAGGCCCAAAACATGGTTTAATCAAATAGGTCCCCATAGTTTATCAGAGTCAGAAATGATACTTGAACCCCGCTTTCTTGCCAAGCTTCCACCGATCAAGTAATCCAAACATCTCTCAAATACATGAGAAATCATGCTAAAAGGTCACCTATTTGGATGAGTTAATAGGTTTAAGTTCAACAAAATCATAGTGGACCAGAAGAGTTGATTTGCTATGCAAGACCTAGATTAGATAAATACCGTTTCACACACTGATCCTATCCGGATCTCCAATCATATCCCGCATCCAGGGATTACTCGGGCCCCGCGACTCTAGTTCAGCATTGTCGTGGCAAAATCTAGAACAATTGCCAACCCCGTGCTAGGTCAAGGTAGAAGTCTATTCTTAGTTAGGCACGGTTAAACCTAGACTAAGGCAACAACTACCGCACATCTATCTAAACAGTCAAGCATATAAGCAAATCCAAATAGTTTTAACGGTCCAAAAGCAGGAGTATGATTCTCACCCCAATATAGTTAAAAACGAGACAAAAGTGGGGCTATGAAACTCACCTCAAGCAATCAACGCACAAATAAACACTAGCGTAAGATAACGGTATCACAAAGACAAAGAACTATCGACTCGGCACAACCTATTAATGTAGACCAACTTTAATATATATATTCCTCAAAATCAACGTTATCACCCCAATATATTCCATTTCTTTATTTCCAAAACGCCTCGTTTCACCATATAATCCTAGTGTTTGGTATTCCTCGTGTGGGTGTATCGACTCAATATGATGCTATGAATGCACTCAAACAACCAATATATAACTCAATGCGACACAATGAGACCTCTAAACGATAAGCTCCATAGTTCAATAAGTTTCGAATAAATAGTAGACCGATGAGTGTCTAAATACTCATCATTTTATATTGTTAGAATGCCAAAACATCCGAAAACACTCGTAAATGCTTCAAAATGATAAAATATCACAAACAAGTGTTTTATATGTTTTAAATGCAAAACATCAAAATCGGTGAAAACGTATTAAGTTTGCATAATTGGCGCTTTAGTCCCCAAGTTACAAAAGTTGTCAAAAATAGTCCTCGTAATTCAAAACTTGTAAATTGTCATTTAAGGTCCATGAGATTCAAAAGTTGTCAAATTAAACCTTTTAAAGTTTAAAATCACAAAATGACAACTTTAGTCCTCAACTTTGGAAAATGTCAAAATAGTCCTTGGTAAGTTTAAAAGTGAAAACTATAAAAATAAACCTTGTACTATTCATTAATGACAAAATGGTCCTTATGATAAACTTTTGGGAATTTACACCTTTAGTCCCTAAAATCCAAAATTACATATTAGGTCCTTTAAGTTTATAAAATAATAAATAAATACTACTTTGGTCCTTGTGTTATTATATAATGGCAGGTTTGGTCCTTGAAGAAAGTTTGGAAAGTTGGCAAGATTGGTCCTTCAAGAAAAACTTGGAAATACAACTTAGGTCCTCGGGCTTTTGTACTAATAATACCAAATGGACCCTTGTAATTGTTATTAATCCAATCCAAAACACAAACCCACTTGCCCAACCAACCCCAAGCCCAAAACCATGACCCGCCAAATTTTAAAATAAAACCGCCCCAAGCACTGCTCACCCTCCTTCCCAACTCCACCTGTCCAACCATTCCCCAACACCGCCTCACCACCTTATCTCAACTTTTCCAGCCTTACCCACTTCACATCCTCGTCCTTCCACCTCCATATCCTCCCAAGAATCATTAATGAACAAAAACTCGCTTCAAGACTTTTCCGCCAAAAGCGTAAATCAAAGGCCGATGTTTGACCAATTCAATGGTCGGAAAATGGTGGAAAGACTCAGAGTGTCGAGGGTCTACTTTGGTTGAATAAATAAAAGGAAGAAATGACAGAAAGAGTAGTAGTTGTAGTTTTAGTTTATTAATGTCGACTTAGTGTAATTTCAACTTTTAGTTGTAATTTTTAGTTAAAAAGCTTGTAATCTCTTCTTTCAAGATAATTTTATCTTCAATCAATCTTAATTTCAGCTTCCTCATTAAAATCGCTTTATGCAATTTTTATTTGAAATCTCATCTTGTCTTTAATGTTATGAAAAGTTGTTGTTTGTTGGTTGTTTAGACTCATTTAAGTCCCTAATAAGCTTTTATAAGGCTACTAATCATAAAAATCAGCTTTAGCTTCATTTACATTAAAGACTCAAAATTCTCAAAATCCCAAATAAATAGTGAAAAATTAAAAAGATATAGAAATGAGGATGAAAGTCAGTGAGTTGGAATTTGGATTGCTTGTGGGTTTAAAGCTTCATGGAAGCAATAGGTGTGATCTCCGAGCTTAAGTCATCGCTTTACCTTGAAAACCAAATTGTAAGCTTGTTGATCAATCTTGGTATTTCAACGTTTCATGTTGTAAATGTTATTGATCTATGTTTCTTTAGTGTTATTTAAGGATATTATAAGATTTGTTATCGGTTGCATGGTTTAAATCAAGAGAATCCTTTGAAAAGTTTTACAACCGCTTCTAAAAAGGAGTGTTTGGGTCGCTTATTAAATGATGTTAGAGTTAGTTCAAGTCATTGGTTTTACTTGTACCATGTCATATAAGTACTTAAGAACTCGTACTAGCGTAAAATCGGTCATTGTTAATGTAAAAGTCAAAATCTCTTTCAATTTCCTTAATAAATTAATCGTTGGAACTTGAGTTGTAAAATTTCATTTTACAAGCTTAAAAGTAGTTGGTCTAGCTTTAGATAAACTTAATGTAGCTTAATATAACATATGTAGTCATTAAATCAATCACAAGTTCAAGAAAGTCAAACATCCATTTTGTTCTCAAAAGTCAAAATTTGAAAACCGTGTTTTGCAAATCTTTCTTGCTCTCTCATGGATTCATTTGAGGTTGTAATCAAGTGATACTTTGGGATGTTCAAGATCAGAGGTCTAGTTTAAGATTATCGCTTTGTTTTCCATCTCTCAAGCTCTAATAAGCTTTTAATCGCCTTCAACTAGACATGATATGCCTGCGCACAATCGAGTGTGCACAGCACTTCTTGAGACCTCTCACAAGCTTCATTTAAGCTTGTGAGGCTGGTCTTTGGTTCTTGTGTAGTAGGCCAGGTCTTTTACAAGTCCCAATAGTTGCTTTTCCTTTTAGCTTATTTGTCTAGCTTGTGCAAGTGGTTAAAGGTGCTACCCTAATCATTGTTTTTAATAATAAGCCTATAAGCTCATAACTAGTTTAAGCTTCTTTAAATGATCTAAAGTACTGTTAAATGATTAAGATAGGTTTAATATAGTAGTATTTAGCCTCGTGTTGTCGGTACTTTTGGTAGCTTATAGCTTATTTTGACTTGCTTATTGATAAGCAGCCAGCATCAGTTGCTTTTTCTTCTAAATAAGCATATGTTTTTATATTTTTCTTAGACTTAGAATAATATTTTAGCATTTTCCTGAATTTTCAGATTTTTCCTACACTGCTTTGCTATTTTTCTTTATTTTAAATAGTTTTAATCCTTTTAAATAGCCTTTAAAACAAATAAATTAGAAAAGCTTAAAAAATATGTTTTCAATTTTCCTAGATTAAGATTAATATAAAAGTAATAAAAAGTATTTTTCCATAATTTTCTTAGTTTAAATATTATTTTTTAGCATTTTAATTAGTTTTAAATAGTTTTAAATTAATAATAAATACATAAAAAGTCTAAAAAATATCTTTTCTGTTTTAAAATTAGTTTTATATTATTTTAGATTTTTCAAAGTTAAAATTTAATTTTTCCAAGTTTATTTTATATTTTCTAGTGTTTAAGTGTATTTTAAATAATTATTAATTAGTAATAATTAAATAAAAAGTGTGAAAAATATATTTTTAGTTTTAAAATAAGTTTTATCATATTTTAGACTTTTATAAGTTATAATTTCATTTTTCTAGGTTAAATTTGTATTTTCTTGTATTTTAGTGTATTTTAAATATTTAATAAATAGTTTTTAATTAATAATAATTAAATAAATAGTTATAAAATAATTTTATTTTTCTAATAATTTTCTTTTATCATTAGGATTGTAAAATGTATTTTCATATTTTTAGGATCTTTATTTCTTTAGAACTCACGCTTTATTTTGTACGCTTACGTAATTTTATTTTAAACGTAACGTTTTAGGTTTTATAAAATAAACGCTCATCGATCTATAAAATAGTGATAGCGTTTATTTAATAGATTTTAACTTTTAATTTTCTTAATTTGCATTTAAGTCGCTTTTATTTTATAACCTTTTCTTTAGTGTAATTATCCATCCAAACCTTTTCGATCGCTATCATTAGTGATCATTCTATCATCCGAAGTTGTTTTAAACACCAATTCATCCTCCGTGGGACTTAACGACCGGGAAACACTATATTCCTCCGATCTTCATTGCATCCGTGCTTGTCGCTTTTAAGTTTCTTGCTTGTTGAAAACTTGACGGTTTCTGTGGATCAAATTTTTAGCGCCACGGGAGGTCAGAAGCGTGTTTTAAGCATTTCCGCACCATGATTGCACATATACCATCGTTTGTAAACAGTTTTCTGTAAAGTTTTTCAAAATCAAAAAGTTCATTAACACTTTTTCTAAAGTGTTAACAACACCAAAAACATTTTTATTCAAGTTTTCAACAAACACAAAACCCAAAAAGATTTTCTTTCTTGTTTTTACAAAATGTTTATTCAAAAATCCAAAAATATCCATCTTTACCCTCTCACATCTTTGATTCTTCATTTCTTACCCTCTAGAACCATTTGATTCTTTCTATGTCTTATCCTCACCCTCTTGATTGTCAATGGTGTGGTGGTCCTTATAATGGTGGTAATTGCCCCGGTTGTAGCATGGTGGAATCAGAAACGGTCCATCTATAACCGTGATCCCTATTCCTACCATAACACAACCGATTTATTCCATCGCCTACCACACCGTGAGACTCAAGATTTCTCGTTGTGAGTACTGTGGTGGTTCACACTACGCTTCGATTGTCAATCGGAAACACGCTTGTCTATGAGCGGGTTCCCGATAACAATTATGACAACAACACATAACTCACAAACCACATCGCTTTATCATTGTGAGTATTGTGGAGGTCCTCACTCTAGCTCGGATTGTCAAACAAGGAATCCATTTCCTTGTTACGATTACGACTCTTCAGATCAAGACCAACCTCCAATGTACCAAATCATTCAAGCAACTCCTCATGAAACTACGGCTGCACCTTCTATCAAGAGTCTTGAGTTATTAAAAGAACTTAAGGAGGAGTCGGCTATGTCCTCCCAAGATAATCCAAATGAAAATCCATGGAAGTTTTGTTAGTCAAGAACGGGTCGCTAAATTAGATTCCCAGTTGCTATTGAAAACACCGTTAGGGAATCAATTAGACTACAAAAAGCATTCAAATCTAGCTCTCAATTCAATTTCATTCTCGATGACGATGATGATGAAGATACCCTTGATATTCTACAATTTTATTCATCAAGTTCATCATTGAGATTCCATCCATGGAAATACAGGGAGAAAAGAATATGACCGAATCACTAGCGGAAAATAATGGAACTTGTAGAATCCATGACTCGCTAGTCCTTCTCAACTCCCCGCCCATCGCTATCACACCCGAGGTTCCCACTCACTCTCTAAACATGGGGATGAGCTTTTGACACCGCTCCTCGAAAAGGAATCGGACGAATTCATAAAGTCTAGTGTTGAGAACCTTGTCCCAATCCCAAGAGAGTCACAGGAATTTCGAGCATTTGTGTGATATCCCTACCCTCTTGTCTTCCAAAATGATCATATTGAGATGTTCTCTCGATTCCGATGAGGACTATTCTTTATCTTGTGGAGACATAAGTTATGTGGGGAATTACCTTCGAGCTTGTCACTTAGAGGAGAAGAGAATGATGAAGAAATAATTCAAGATGAAGCTCTTCGCCTTACAATTGAATGTTAATCTTCTCATTTCTAGAATCGAGGCTTTTAATGAAAAGCCTACTTCATATCCTATCCCTTTGAGGATAGTAACTTTTCTTCAATGATTCTATTCCCGAATTGCAAACGCTCCATTTTGATCATATGGGAGAGAAGATTAGTGGTATTACCACTTCTCATTCTCATAATTCTCTCCCAATTATGAATCATTCACTTTTGATGAGTTCCCGGTGAACTCACTCAAATCAATCTCTAATATGAATCATTTTCCTTTGAGGAGTTCTCCGTGAACTCACTCATATCATATCTCCAACGGAGTATGATAACTTATTTTGATCTAGACACACCCGGATATGTCTAGACCAATTGAGCTTAATCGATAAGATTCATGAAACCATGAATTCTCCCTGAGTAATGATGAGTTAGTCATGATTATTATCATGACTTTCTTTCTCTTCTTCACCTATCCGTGGCTTCTCCCTGTCTTCACTCCTTCGGGATGAAGACACTATTTTGATCCCGCATTTTCATTTATCATTTTGAGCCGGTTCTCAGATATCTCATCGGTGTGGAACTTTCACGTATTTCAATGTTTATACAAACATCTTGAATGAAAGTCCGATGGAGATTGTCTCTTCCACTTACTTCCCATGAACAAATTAATTCGGGTCGAGTCAAGCTAGCGACTCGGTAATCAAAATCAAGAGCTAAACATGGGTTTTCACCCGTGTACCACCTAAGTGGGGGAGATTCCCACATGTTGTATATAGACCTTAAAATGTTTGAAAATTGTAAATATTAAAAAGAGAATAATTGTTGTGTTTCTACACTTAGTTAGTAAATGTTATCTTTTACGTTCTAAGTTTCGCATTACAGTTGTACTTTGAATATTGAGGACAATATTCATTTCTAAGTGTGGGGAAATTCGCTAATTTGATCATAAATATACCCTTTTAGTCCCTTTTTCCCCAAAATGGCCAAATTTTAAAATTTTTATTTAGTGGAAGTACTATGTACTAAACACAACAAATGGTAATCAGTCCACCATGTCTAACCCACATAAGGATTGGCTAATCCAGAGCAAACGGCTCTTGGTAAAGATATCTCAAATCCGCTTATGGCTTGCAATTTGCCTAAAATTGTATGGTGTTCAACTCACCATATCCTAAAAAGTGAAGAGTTGGCTAGCCCGCAAGTTTATGGCTTGTGGTAAAGGCAAGTGGAAAATCCATAATTGGTAATCGGCTCACCAAAGATAATATTGATAATTTATCTAAGAGTTGGCTAGTCCGTAAGCAAACGGCTTCGTAAAGACAAAATCAAATCCGTTGAAAGTCGGTGATTTGCTCAAAATCATTTGGTTATCATTGTACCATGGTTCTTACTTGAATCAAACAATTGGCTACTCCGTAAGTAATGGCTTTTGGTAAAGAGATAAAATCCATTAAATTTTCTCAAATCATTGCTAGGACTAGCAATATCTTAGTGTGGGGATTGATGAGTGTCTAAATACTCATCATTTTATATTGTTAGAATGCCAAAACATCCGAAAACACTCGAAATGCTTCAAAATGATAAAAATATCACAAACAAGTGTTTTATATGTTTTAAATGCAAAACATCAAAATCGTGAAAACGATTAAGTTTGCATAATTGGCGCTTTAGTCCCCAAGTTACAAAAGTTGTCAAAATTAGTCCTCGTAATTCAAAAACTTGTAAATTGTCATTTAAGGTCCATGAGATTCAAAAGTTGTCAAATTAAACCTTTTAAAGTTTAAAATCACAAAATGACAACTTTAGTCCTCAACTTTGGAAAAATGTCAAAATAGTCCTTGGTAAGTTTAAAAGTGAAACTATCAAAATAAACCTTGTACTATTCATTAATGACAAAATGGTCCTTATGATAAACTTTTGGGAATTTACACCTTTAGTCCCTAAAATCCAAAAATTACATATTAGGTCCTTTAAGTTTATAAAATAATAAATAAATACTACTTTGGTCCTTGTATTATTATATAATGGCAGTTTGGTCCTTGAAGAAAGTTTGGAAAGTTGGCAAGATTGGTCCTTCAAGAAAATGAAAATACAACTTAGGTCCTTGGGCCTTTGTACTAATAATACCAAATGGACCCTTGTAATTGTTATTAATCCAATCCAAAACACAAACCCACTGTGCCCAACCAACCCTTGCCCAAAACCATGACCCGCCAAATTTTAAAATAAAACCCGCCTTAGCACTGCTTCACCCTCCTTCCCAACTCCACTGTGTCCAACCATTCCCCAACACCGCCTCACCACCTTATCTCAACTTTTCCAGCCTCCTTACCCACTTCACATCCTGTCCCCCTCCACCTCCATATCCTCCCAAGAATCATTAATGAACAAAACTCGCTTCAAAGACTTTTCCCGCCAAAAGCGTAAATCAAAGGTGGATTTGTTTGACCAATTCAATGGCCGGAAAATGGTGGAAAGACTCAGTGTCGAGAGGAAACTTTGGTTGAATAAATAAAAGGAAGAAATGACAGAAAAGAGTAGTAGTTGTAGTTTTAGTTTATTAATGTCGACTTAGTGTAATTTCAACTTTTAGTTGTAATTTTTAGTTAAAAAGCTTGTAATCTCTTCTTTCAAGATAATTTTATCTTCAATCAATCTTAATTTCGCTTTCCTCATTAAAATCGGCTTTATGCAATTTTTATTTGAAATCTCATCTTGTCTTTAATGTTATGAAAAGTTGTTGTTTGTTGGTTGTTTAGACTCATTTAAGTCCCTAATAAGCTTTTATAAGGCTACTAATCATAAAAATCGCTTTAGCTTCAGTTTACATTAAAGACTCAAAAATTCTCAAAAATCCCAAATAAATAGTGAAAAATTAAAAGATATAGAAATGAGGATGAAAGTCAAAGAGTTGGAATTTGGATTGCTTGTGGGTTTAAAGCTTCATGGAAGCAATAGGTGTGATCTCCGAGCTTAAGTCATCAGCTTTTACCTTGAAAACCAAATTGTAAGCTTGTTGATCAATCTTGGTATTTCACCGTTTCATGTTGTAAATGTTATTGATCTATGTTTCTTTAGTGTTATTTAAGGATATTATAAGATTTGTTATCGCTTGCATGGTTTAAATCAAGTAGAATCCTTTGAAAAGTTTTACAACCGCTTCTAAAAGGAGTGTTTGGGTCTGCTTATTAAATGATGTTAGAGTTAGTTCAAGTCATTGGTTTTACTTGTACCATGTCATATAAGTACTTAAGAACTCGTACAGCGTAAAAATCACCATTGTTAATGTAAAGTCAAAATCTCTTTCCAATTTCCTTAATTCATCCTTCGTTGAACTTGAGTTGTAAAATTTCATTTTACAAGCTTAAAAGTAGTTGGTCTAGCTTTAGATAAACTTAATGTAGCTTAATATAACATATGTAGTCAGTTAAATCAATCACAAGTTCAAGAAAGTCAAACATCCATTTTGTTCTCAAAGTCAAAATTTGAAAACCGTGTTTTGCAAATCTTTCTTGCTCTCTCATGGATTCATTTGAGGTTGTAATCAAGTGATACTTTGGGATGTTCAAGATCAGTAGGTCTAGTTTAAGATTATCAGTTTTGTTTTCCATCTCTCAAGCTCTAATAAGCTTTTAATCAGCTTCCAACTAGACATGATATGCCCTGTGCACAATCAGTGTGCACAGGCACTTCTGGCAGACCTCTCACAAGCTTCATTTAAGCTTGTGAGGAGCTGGTCTTTGGTTCTTGTGTAGTAGGCCAGGTCTTTTACAAGTCCCAATAGTGCTTTTCCTTTTAGCTTATTTGTCTAGCTTGTGCAAGTGGTTAAAGGTGCTACCCTAATCATTGTTTGCTTTATAATCCTATAAGCTCATAACTAGTTTAAGCTTCTTTAAATGATCTAAAGTACTGTTAAATGATTAAGATAGGTTTAATATAGTAGTATTTAGCCTCGTGTTCACCGGTACTTTTGGTAGCTTATAGCTTATTTTGACTTCTTATTGATAAGCGCTTGTACATCGGATGCTTTTCTTCTAAATAAGCATATGTTTTTATATTTTTCTTAGACTTAGAATAATATTTTAGCATTTTCCTGAATTTTTCAGATTTTTCCTACACTGCTTGCTATTTTTCTTTATTTTAAATAGTTTTAATCCTTTTAAATAGCCTTTAAAACAAATAAATTAGAAAAAGCTTAAAAAATATGTTTTCAATTTTCCTAGATTAAGATTAATATAAAAGTAATAAAAGTATTTTTCCATAATTTTCTTAGTTTAAATATTATTTTTAGCATTTTAATTAGTTTTAAATAGTTTTAAATTAATAATAAATACATAAAAAGTCTAAAAATATCTTTTCTGTTTTAAAATTAGTTTTATATTATTTTAGATTTTCAAAGTTAAAATTTAATTTTTCCAAGTTTATTTTATATTTTCTAGTGTTTAAGTGTATTTTAAATAATTATTAATTAGTAATAATTAAATAAAAGTGTGAAAAATATATTTTAGTTTTAAAATAAGTTTTATCATATTTTAGACTTTTATAAGTTATAATTTCATTTTCTAGGTTAAATTTGTATTTTCTTGTATTTTAGTGTATTTTAAATATTTAATAAATAGTTTTTAATTAATAATAATTAAATAAATAGTTATAAAAATAATTTTATTTTTCTAATAATTTTCTTTTATCATTAGGATTGTAAAATGTATTTTCATATTTTTAGGATCTTTATTTCTTAGAACTCACGCTTTATTTTGTGCGTGAGACGTAATTTTTATTTAAACGTAAGTTTTAGGTTTTATAAAATAAACGCTCATCGATCTATAAAAATAGTGATAGCGTTTATTTAATAGATTTTAACTTTTAATTTTCTTAATTTGCATTTAAGTCGCTTTTATTTTATAACCTTTTTCTTTAGTGTAATATCATATCCAAACCTTTCTCGATCGCTATCATTAGTGATCATTCTATCATCCTGAGTTGTTTTAAACACCAATTCATCCTCCGTGGGACTTAACGACCGGGAAACACTATACTCCCCGATCTTCATTGCATCCGTGCTTGTCGCTTTTAAGTTTCTTGCTTGCGTGAGAAAACTTGACGGTTTCTATGCAGATCAAGACCTTATCGGATTCGTCAACTCGATAAACTCATTTATTTATTCGTGTCGCTTATTATCCCATAAATCAATCGTATCCTAAAGAGTCATAAGGATAAGTCACCCATTAATAAGGTCACCCAACGTACCTAGTGGGCTCTTATTAGATTCGTCAACCTAATAAGTCTGCTACCCACGTGGATCAACACTATTAATGCTAGGTTATCCGTAACCCATGCACACAACGTAAGTAAATAAATACTTAACTAATATTAAATGTCCACAATCGACATTTATTGATAATCGTGTACTCGAAACATTAATTACTTATTTATTACAAAACATTTCCAATTTAGTCGTTAGCTTCCATTTAAAAATAGTAAATAACAAGATAAGACTTGTTATCGACATTTTTGGTACAAAAGCCCATTTATTATTTCTATTTCATAGTTTATTAGCATTTTCATGTTTATATATATATTTCGTCAAATTCCAATATTAATCTCATATCGTTATTCGTTTCGAGTCCACAAGCACGAGTCATAACTTCTCGGCTTTTAATCAATCAATAGTCCAAATTATACTAAAATCCATGTTACGGCTTTGTCGGAGTCAACTATTGACTAAAAAGTCAAAGTAACGCCGACGTAGCTCAAAGTCAACAATATATATATCAAGTCCAAATTTAAAAGTCATAAAAGCGCAATTCAATCCCAAACCAACTCAAAACAATCTCGCCAATCAATCAATCAACCAAATGTACTCGAAACCAATGTTATGACCCTAATGGTCATGACACGGTCGCGATTAAGACCACGTGAACCAAACAAGCTCTAGAAGCTTTTCGGCTCCACGCGCCTCATCCAAACCTCAACTACATCAACCAACAAGCTACCAAATCGACCCGACCCGGATCGTTGGGTTCAAGAAATACCCAAACCCTTAATCAAAGATTTGAATAGAAAATAATCTAAGTGTTCAATCCGTTAAACACTATCGTGTCACCGAGTGCATAGACTCTCAATGAGCCATCTTCAGATACTCAAGACGAGGCGAAGAAGAAGCCTCTCCACTCCAAAGGCGGAACTTAATGGGTGAAGACTAAGTCAAGAAGAAGATGGTGGATTCAAAGTGAGTAATGACAATAACTCACCGAATCCCTAAGACTCTCTCCAACTGTTAGCATCAAGAAAAAGCGAAGGAAGAGATCAAGGCTTTGAAGATCAAGAATGAGCGGGACTAGACGGAAAAGTTTACCCGATAAAACTAAGTCCCCAAGTGTTTTACCCGATAAAACTAAGTCCCTATCTACTAAAGCCATATCTTCCCATTTATAGTAAGCGGCGATACTAAAGGATCTCGATTTGGAAAGAAGCTTCACTACCGACTACATATAGCAATGCAAGCAATGTCGAATATATCTATATTCGTGATTACTGGATCAATGTTTTGTCTTCTAGGTTAAAGTTAAATATCCATACTTGTATAAATAGCATAAGAGAAGGAGTGAAAAGTTTAAGCTTGTGAATTGTAAAACACACATACACAAGCCAACTTTTCACCCTCCAAATACAACTTTATCCTTGAGCTAGCTCAGTGGGTTCTAAGAGTTGTGCTCGGACTTAGCCCCGAGCTTAGAGAGGAGTCACCCAAACTTTGTCATTTCAATCCCAAGTACTATTCCGCAAGTACTTGGGTAACGATTCTTTGATTTATTTCTAATAAGAATATGATGTTGAAAATTACTTTGTGTGTGTTACTTACATTACTTTCAGTTATTATTCACTGTTAAATTGTTTTAAGTACTTAATTGTTTTTTAAACGATAGTGAATAGGGAACAACACGGACCCATGGCCCAAGTGGGTCATGTACGCAAGCCAAGGGCTACGTACGTGCCCTTTGTGGCTCGTCTGACTTTCCAATCCAATCCAAACACTTCTAAATCAATTCCACAACACCCAAATCCAATCATTCAAGCTTCAATCACTAACCAAACACGAAACCCATCATCTATCTTAACCAAGAATATGAAACTAGACCTAAAATGCATAAACCCATCAAATTGATACACCACACACTTACCAAACACTAATTACTTGTTTATTTAGTCACTAATTAGACTTAATTTCATGTTCCACCCAAAAGCCCTAATTTATTTCATAGGGTCGAAACCCTAATATGCAATTCGTGGCTTAATATTGCCCAAACAAGCTCCAAACTTGTTCCATTTACCTTATTCAAGCACCAATTGCAAAACCCACTTGAAACCCTAAAAATCCAAATCTTTAAATTTGAAGGTGTTAATGGAGGTTTTAGTGAGAGTATTATATATGGTTGGAAAGAGGATGAAAAGATCTTCGATATGGTGGTGGTGGTGTATGGTGACGCGCCGGTGGTTGGACGTGGTGGCGGAATAGTGGCGGATCTTGTAAGGTGGCGGCTAGGGTTTGTGTTTAGGGTTTTAGAGAGAGAAAGGAGAGAGAAGGGTGGTGTGTGTGTGTTTTAGTGAGAGAAACAAAGAGTGGTGATGAGGTAGTGATAGGGTATATATACATGGGAGGAGAGGACCTCAAAATAAATAAAAAAGGTGGGGAGGGGTGGACGGCTCAAGCAAAAGGAGAGGGGCCGAAGCGGTCATTTTTCGTAAACTATCCCGTTTACCCATTCCCGAGCTCACATATTGTCCCCCGAGTGTCCCACAACGTTTGTTCGACTTTCTAATATCGTTATTTACGTTTTTCCACGAGTTTTGACTATTTATTTGTCAATTTTCGAGTTACGGTCTAAAAGTTACAATAATTCTCGTTTTAGGCTTTTCTAGTGCCGAATCGAATAGTGCCTACCAAATAGAGTTAAAACTCATACGATAACTCATTTAATAATGAAATAATCCATAAAAACCAATAGACGATATAAAATCAAGTCATGGTTTATAAAAGTAGTGATAAAGGCAAAAGCTCGGTTTAGCTTAACGTAATGCGGTTACCTAAAATAGACTCCCTAAATTGCCAGTTGTCACAGCCTCCCAGCCTCAGAAGAAACCCGTCCCGGGTTTCACTCCGAGTTGCTTGGTGTCATAAAAAGTTTAGGATATTTCCTCGAAAACGCCCTCACGTTCCCAAGTGAACTCCGTCCATGCCGGAGTTCCAACGAACCTTAATAATCGGAATATGGCTATTCTTCACCTTTTGATCTCACGGTCCATAATCTCAATCGGTTCCTCAACAAAATTCAATTTCTCATCAATACGAATATCTCTTAAAGGCACCACTATGTTTTCCTCCGAAAGACATTTCTTAAGATTACTAACATGAAAGACATTGTGTACACTACTCGGCCCGATGGTAGCTCCAGTCGGTATGCTACCGGTCCGATTCTTTCCGTGATTGGAAAGGACCAATATATCGGGGATTGAGTTTTCCACGCTTTCAAAATGAATCACTCCTTTCCAAGGAGAAACTTTCAACATAACACGATCTCCAACCTGAAATTCTAAAGGTTTACGCCTCTTATCGGCATAACTCTTTGTCTATCACGAGCGGTTTGCAACCGATTACGAATCTGAACTATCTTTTCGGTGGTTTCTAGGACAAGTTTGGGACTCAGTAAGTTGACTCGCCAACTTCAGCCCAACAAACAGAGAACGACATTTTCGGCCATACATTGCCTCAAAAGAGGCGGCCTTAATGCTAGAGTGATAACTATTGTTGTAAGAGAATTCGCCAAAGGAGGTGTCTCTCCACCTTTGCCGAATCAATAACACATGCTCTAAGCATGTCCTCTAAAGTCCGAATGGTTCTCTCGCTCGACCATCGATCCCATGGATGGTAAGCGTACTCATATCCAAATTGCTTCCTAGTGTCGTCTCAGAAGACTTCCAAAAGTGGGATGTAAACGACTATCCCTATCGGAAATGATAGATATCGGTACTCCATGACGCGATACTATCTCCTTAAGATACAATCGAGCAAGCTTATCAAGACTATCGATTTCACTAATAGCTAAGAAGTGAGCGCACTTAGTTAAACGATCAACTATTACCCGTGATAGCGTCATTGCCGCTAACCGTTCTCGATAATTTAGTGATAAAGTCCATGGTTATTCGCCCCATTTCCATTCCGGAGTTCGGGTTGAACTAAAAGTCCCGATGGTTTCGATGTTCGCCTTAACTTTAGAACAAGTCGTGCACCAACCGACATACCGAGCTATATCGGCTTTCATATTAGGCCACCAATAAAGTTTCTTAAGATCCCGATACATCTTATCGGCCCGGATGAATAGAGTATTTTGATTTATGCGACTCGTGCATAATCAACTCACGGATTCCACCATAAAATGGTATCCACTTGCATCTTTGAAGCATAATGTTCCGTCGAACGCTTCAAGAAGCCGCCACTTTCTACCATTCCATGAAGATTCTCATGAGGACGGTTCTCTTCCGTCAATGCCTCGCTTGGGCTAAAATTTGAGATGGTAAGGGCGAAACAATGGTCATTCCTAATGATCTAACAAGTAGGGGTGGAATGTCCTCCTTACGACTAAGTGCATCACCCACAACATTAGCCTTACCAGATGATAACGAATCTCACAACAGTAATCACTAAGCAATTCCAACCAACGATGTTGTCTCATGTTCGGCCCCTTCCGATCTAAGATATGCTTCAAACTCTTATGGTCGGTAAATACTACGCACTTGGTTCCATACGATAATGTCTCCGGATCCTAAGAGCAAACACTACAACACCTAACTCAAGGTCATGGGTGGTGTAGTTTTTCTCATGCTTCTTAAGTTGTCGGGATGCATAAGCAATCACCTTCTCGTTGCATCAAACAACACCTAAGCCTTTATGCGAAGCGTCGCGAAGACACGACAAAGTCTTCACTTCCTTCAGAAAAGCTAGGTTGTGCGACTACACAACTTCTCCTTCGAGTTGGAATGCTTCTTCTTCCTTTTCTTCCCATTCATACTTAACATCCTTCTGTTAGTTTGGTCACGACTTAGCTATCTTGGAAAATCCTCAATGAATCTCCTATAATAGCCTCGCTAACCCTAGAAACCGTCGAATTTGTGATAGGTTCTTAGCAGTGCCCATTCCTTAATGGCCTTAATCTTAGTCGGGTCAACATGAACACCTCGACTATCTATCACATGACCTAAGAATTGCACGGACGAAATCCAAAATTCACACTTAGAGAATTTGGCATACTGACTTCTCCTCTCAAAGAATCCTAAAATGAGCCTCAAATGCTCTTCGTGCTCCTCACTACTCTTAGAGTATATCAAGATGTCGCCTATGAATACTATCACAAACTTATCCGTGTATGGCTTACACACTCGGTTCATGAGATCCATGAAAATCGCCAGCGCTGGTCAAACCAAACGACATCACTTGGAATTCATAGTGTCCATAACGAGTTCTAAACGCAGCCTTAGGGATATCCTCCTCTAGAACTCTAAGTCGGTGATAACCGATCGAATCGATCTTAGAAAAGACACTAGCTCCTTGGAGTTGGTCGAATAGATCATCTACTCTAGGTAACGGATATCGGTTCTTCATCGTTAACTTATTCAATTCCCTATAATCAATACACATCCGAAACGATCCATCCTTCTTCTTCACAAACAACACCGGTGCTCCCCACGGTGATTTAACTTGGTCGAATGAATCCTTCTCGACAATTCGCCAACTGCTTAGACAGTTCCTCCAATTCTCTTGGAGCAAGTCGATAAGGTGCCCGGCTACGGTATCAACTCTATTTGAATTCCACTTGTCGGACGGTGGAATCTCGCGCATCGTCAGAAACACATCCGGAAATTCTCTAACAACGGGTACATCCTTAAGGTGTCTTTCACTCTTCTCCCACTTTTCTTTTCGTAAATTCGAGCCAAGAAAAGACAACCTCCTCTATCGATGTACTGGCCTTAATATGAGGAGATCATGCTCAACCGGAAGGACTTCCACAGTCGCTCCGATCTCCTTGTATGCTCAAAACTTTTCCGCCATACGGTAACGCACAATCTTCTCATCACAATGATGTGTGCACCGCTCTTCGATAACCAATGCATTCCGATAATGTCGCCAAAACTTCCTAAGGTAACCAAAATAGGTCTATACTAAACGGGCGGTCTAGGAAACTTAAGGTACAACCTCAAACTACGGTGTCTATCTTCTCTATTCCCATTCGCTAATTCCACATCGTAACTAAACCCTAGATGTGTTTGGGAGATTCCTAGTAAGGCATAAAATTGGTGGATACGAAACTCATATCCGCACTAGTATCAAACAATATGGAAGATAGCGATTATTGAGAAGGAACGTACCAGAACTCACGTTAGGGTCCTCACTAGCTTCCTTCCCAATAGCGTAAACACGCGCTATTCCCATGTCTCTCTGCGATTCCTAGCACCATGGTTTCCCTGGTTTTCTACAACCTCACGCTTCACAGGGTTTAAGCCATTACCTCCTATACCTCGGTTAGCAAATCCTCCAACATTAGCGGGATTTCCTCTCAACCACGGCTCTCGGCACTCATTCTTAAAGTGTCCCTTCTTTCCACATCCAAAATAGGTGACAGTGGCCTTCCAGTCCGCTCCTTGTGCAGTTTGTGTTGTAGCAAGTGGTCGGGACCTACAGTCTTTGGCCAAGTGTCCTACCTTAGAGCACTTCCTACACACATTCGGGCACAATCCATGGTGGTGTCGGTTACAACGACCACACACAGGCTTACTACCTTCATAATCTTTCCTACCTCCATTTCCTATGGCGAACACTCTGGCTGTCTCGTGCCGTTTGTTGCCATTCCCTTTTACAGCTTCGTTCCTCTTCCTCTTATCACTCCTATCATTCTTACTCTTGTCTCCTACTTCTAGCACATAAGAGTCCATCAAACTCTGAGCCACAACAATTGCCTCTTGCAAATTAACTGGCTTGGCAGCGATGACATCATTTCGAGTAGCCAAAGGCAATCCATCAGTATACCTTTCAATCTTAAGTTCTTCGGTGCAAACCATTTCAGGGCAAAGCAATGATAACTCTTGGAAAAGACGAGTATAAGTCGCCATGTCGCATTCTTTAACCTTATGGTTCCGAACTCACTTTCTAAGTTCTTAACTTCATTCCTAGGACAATAAGTCTTAATCGGAGAGTCTTAAACCGAGTCCAAGTCATACTATAAGCTACATCAATTCCTACCGATCCGTGATAGTTGTTCCACCGGTCAACGCCTCGTCCTTCAAGGTGAATGTTGCATACTTAACCTTACAATCCTCATCATAGTTACTCATAGCAAACATGTATTCGCTTTTCTCCAACCACCTAGTCGTAAACTACTCCCCGGTTCCTTCAAAATCAATGGGACCACGAATTGGAACTCTTTGTAGGTACAACCTCGAGTTCGATTCATCATTGGGGTTCCACTAGAAGTGTTAGAGATTAGCCTCACTAGTAGTTCACGACACACCGCGACACTAGTCGGTCAATGTGAGCCGGGTTCACAAGTGGAGGGTTTTGTGGAACAGACCATTCTCGTAACGGTCGCTCACATTCGGGTTCTCTACACCGGGTTATCAATGTTCGGGTTCTCAACATGTGGTGTGGTCGGGGCGGACGACGACCTCGACGACCGTGGCAACAACAACAGCAGAGTCGCTCGGTTGTTCCTAAGCGAGTTTCGTCTTGTTGCCACCATTCTGGAGGCAAGAAGAACAGTTTCATAAGTTCACAATTCACGTTCTAAAAATAGAGTTGGGTTCTAAGGGTCACCCAATAACGCCTGAATACGTAATCAAGGTCAACAAGGACAACGCTATACCAAAGCGAAACAATCAGATACCGCATCATAACTAAAGGATGCATGTTCCCATAACCATAACTCATAGGTTTCAAAAGTGGAAATACATGGAAGGATATGAAGAAATCAAAAATGATCCTAATAACGATACTAGTAAATAACTGGGATAATCCTACATCTCGAACCAAGTACTACTTAGTTTCAAGATGGTACAAAACCATAAATCTAATACTATCTAGCCACGCCTCGAATACCACTCACCGACCTCCTAACATCGTCAACCTCTCTCCACAATGATGCTAGCTCAACACGCCGAGCGTCGCGATCACTCTTAAGCTCTGCGGCCTCTCTCCAACTCACCAATCCTACGCCAAATCGCTTATCAAGATCACGAGTCGTCGTGAACCCTCTCAAAGAGTCCCCAACTCGCTCCCCGGAGCTCCGACATACCATCATGAAAATCCTAGTCCTCCCGACTACAGCACCCATATCAACTCTCGATCCTCTATACTAGCCCTAGATACTCCAACCAATCGATCCGTCAACCGACTAAGCCTAGTACCTGCGATGTAATCCTCTCCCACATCGCACCCATCTCACCATACTCCTCGGCTCAAACAATCTCCGATGGTATCTCCAATCCTAACGGGCTACCTATATAAGGTGAGTAAGGTGGTGAGTCGATGTCTAAAGGTCATCCTGTGGGACTCGTGCTCGTGCAAAGGAGAACCCGGTCCCGAGAATGTGCAGGACTCGCAATGGAGGAGTATCCCTTCGGATATCCTCATCATCCTCCTCCGAGGATCCTCATCCTCATCAACATATTGCTCCTCAATCTCATCCTCCTCCTCAACCTCATGCTCCTCCTCCGCCTCATCCATAGGGAAGAGTCCATGAGTCGGAGTCTCATGCGGTGTAAATCCCGAGGTGGTACACTAGAGATCTAGGCCTCCCAAGACATGGTGATGCTGGTGGTGATGACGTAAGAGAGTGGGTCCGCTAAACGGATAGGTGATGATGGTGGTCTCACGGACATGCGCAAAGGCTATAAGCAAGCCTAGAGTCTGTGCTCGCGCTAAAACCCGATGTAAAGTGAGCCGCCTAGATGAGCTAGACGATCCGATGATGATGAACTAGTGTGACGGCAATCTCATAAGGATCACCTCGCAACCGCCATGAGAGTCAATGTCGGCGAACTAGCAACAACAAGGACCTCCTCAAACACATCAAAAGCTAGTGAAGGCATAGTCTGTGACAATGGCATAGGGTAGGTATAAGTGTTCAAACAACTAGTTTTAATAAGCGCATCAACTTAACCAAAACACATATCACATAAAGAAAGCTTTAAAAGTAGACATACCGCATTACTCAAAACATGCCTTTAAATAAAACACATAAGTTCGGTTCATCACATAATCCCATATCAAATCAATCGAGTTCAAAATTTCCAAAAGCATAATATATCGCTTTACTCAAATCAAATTCGTAATATCTCGATAATCACATCTCATTTTCCAAAACCAATAATCATATCTCATTTCCAAAATCAATAAACATATCTCAAAATAATAACGTTTCCATAATTAGTTCACAATATCCCTTAACAGATCATCTCATAATTCAAATCATAGTTCATACCATAATCAAATAAGAAGCTTCGGCTTGGCAAGCGGGCGTGCGTCGGTCGAGGATCAATTTTTCTTAAAAGTGGTTATAGTTTAGGGTTTATAAAATACCTAGTTCTCTATAACCTTGAGCTCTGATACCAATCTGTAACACCCCCAAATCTCGGTACAACGGAAGACTTAATCAAGTTTTCAGGGCGTTACTATTGGATTGGTATCGCACACAAGTATAGCAAAAAGATAATCATTTAACATTCAAAACCAATCCCAAATTTAGTCATTTAAAACATTTAATCCAAAAGAGTAAATATTAGGCCCAAAACATGGTTTAATCAAATAGGTCCCCATAGTTTATCAGAGTCAGAAATGATCCTTGAACCCCGCCTTCTTGCCAAGCTTCCACCGATCAAGTAATCCAAACATCTCTCAAATACCTGAGAAATCATGCTAAAAGGTCACCACGTTGGTGAGTTCATAGGTTTAAGTTCAACAAAATCATAGTGGACTGTAAGAGTTGATTTGCTATGCAAGACCTAGATAGATAAATACCGCTTTCACACACCGATCCTATCCGGATCTCCAATCATATCCCGCATCCGTGGATTACTTGGGCCCCGCGACTCTAGTCCAAAGACCGCCGTGGCAAAATCTAGAACAATTGCCAACCCGGACTAGGTCGAGGTAGAAGTCTATTCTTAGTTAGGCACGGTTAAACCTAGACTAAGGCAACAACTACCGCACATCTATCTAAACAACAAGCATATAAGCAAATCCAAATAGTTTTAACGGTCCAAAAGCAAGAGTATGATTCTCACCCCAATATAGTTAAAACGAGACAAAAGTGGGGCTATGAAACTCACCTCAAGCAATCAACGCACAAATAAACACTAGCGTAAGATAACGGTATCACAAAGACAACAACTATCGACTCGGCACAACCTATTAATGTAGACCAACTTTAATATATATATTCCTCAAAATCAACGTTATCTACCCCAATATATTCCATTTCTTTATTTCCAAAACGTCTCGTTTCACCATTTAATCCTAGTGTTTGGTATTCCTCGTGGGTGTATCGACTCAATATGATGCTATGAATGCACTCAAACAACCAATATATAACTCAATGCGACACAATGAGACCTCTAAACGATAAGCTCCATAGTTCAATAAGTTTCGAATAAATAGTAGACCTTATCGAATTCAATCAACTCGATAAACTCATTTATTTATTCGTGTCGCTTATTATCCCATAAATCAATCGTATCCTAAAGAGTCATAAGGATAAGTCACCCATTAATAAGGTCACCCAACGTATTCCTAACGGGCTCTTATTAGATTCGCAACCTAATAAGTCTCGCTACCCACGTGGATCAACACTATTAATGCTAGTTTATCCGTAACCCATGCACACAACGTAAGTAAATAAATACTTAACTAATATTAAATGTCCACAATCGACATTTATTGATAATCATGTACTCGAAACATTAATTACTTATTTATTACAAAACATTTCCAATTTAGTCGTTAGCTTCCATTTAAAAATAGTAAATAACAAGATAATACTTGTTATCGACATTTTTGGTACAAAAGCCCATTTACTATTTCTATTTCATAGTTTATTAGCATTTTCATGTTTATATATATATTTCGTCAAATTCCAATATTAATCTCATATCGTTATTCGTTTCGAGTCCACAAGCACGAGTCATAACTTCTCGCTATTAATCAATCAATAGTCAAAATTATACTAAAATCCATATTACGGCTTTGTTTGAGTCAACTATTGACTAAAAAGTCAAAGTAACGCCGACGTAGCTCAAAGTCAACAATATATATATCAAGTCCAAATTTAAAAGTCATAATAGCGCAATTCAATCCCAAACCAACTCAAAACAATCTCGCCAACCAATCAATCAACCAAATGTACTCGAAACCAATGTTATGACCCTAATGGTCATGACACGATCATGATTAAGACCACGTGAACCAAACAAGCTCTAGAAGCTTTTCTACCCACGCTTCATCCAAACCTCAACTACATCAACCAACAAGCTACCAAATCGACCCGACCCGGACCCATGGCCCAAGTGGGTCACGTACGCAAGCCAAGGGCTACGTACGTGCCCTTTGTGGCTCGTACACCCTTCCAATCCAATCCAAACACTACCAAATCAATTCCACAACACCCATATCCAATCATTCAAGCTTCAATCACTAACCAAACACAAAACCCATCATCTATCTTAACCAAAAATATGAAACTAGACCTAAAATGCATAAACCCATCAAATTGATACACCACACACTTACCAAACACTAATTACTTGTTTATTTAGTCACTAATTAGACTTAATTTCATGTTCCACCCAAAAGCCCTAATTTATTTCATAGGGTCGAAACCCTAATATGCAATTCGTGGCTTATTATTGCCCAAACAAGCTCCAAACTTGTTCCATTTACCTTATTCAAGCACCAATTGCAAAACCCACTTGAAACCCTAAAAATCCGAATCTTAATCTTTAAATTTGAAGGTGTTAATGGAGGTTTTAGTGAGAGTATTATATATGGTTGGAAAGAGGATGAAAAGATCTTCGATATGGTGGTGGTGGTGTATGGTGACGCACCGGTGGTTGGCAGTGGTGGCCGGAATAGTGACCGGATCTTGTAAGGTGGCGGCTAGGGTTTGTGTTTTAGGGTTTTAGAGAGAAAGGAGAGAAGGGTGGTGTGTGTGTGTTTTAGTGAGAGAAACAAAGAGTGGTAATGAGGTAGTGATAGGGTATATATACATGGGAGGAGAGGACCTCAAAATAAATAAAAAGGTGGGGAGGGTGGACGGATCAAGCAAAAGGAGAGGGCCGAGTCGTCATTTTTCGTAAACTATCCCGTTTACCCATTCCCGAGCTCACATATTGTCCCCCGAGTGTCCCACAATGTTTATTCGACTTTCTAACATCGTTATTTACGTTTTTCCACGAGTTTTGACTATTTATTTGTCAATTTTCGAGTTACGATCTAAAAGTTACAATAATTCTCGTTTTAGGCTTTTCTAGTGCCGAATCGAATAGTGTCTACCAAATAGAGTTAAAACTCATACGATAACTCATTTAATAATGAAATAATCCGTAAAAACCTATAGACGATTTAAAAACAAGTCGTGGTTTATAAAAATAGTGATAAAGGCAAAAGCTCAGTTTAGTTTAACGTAATGCGGTTACCTAAAATAGAATCCCTAAATTGCCAGTTGTCACAGAAACCTAGAAGGGAAATCATTTCATGGACCACCATTTTTCGAAAGTAATAATTTTATTCATTGGGAAAATAGATTTGAAAATTATATGAAATCAATAGATCAAAATATTTGGCATGTTATTTCAATTGGTGATTTTCAACCAAAGAAAATTAATTTTGAAAATCAAAGTGATAATTTTAAAAGAAAACCTTTTAGAAATATTGAAGCTAAAATATTGATTTACAAAGCTTTACTGAAAAATGAATATGAAAATTTTTTCATGTGTCAAACGGCAAATGATATTTGGAAAAATATTTTAATCATTCATCAAGGAAATACTTAAGTCAAAGATGACAATATTGATCTTGAACAAATATATGAACAATTCGTCATGTCTAATGACGAATCTATAGATAGCGCTTTTGCTAGGTTCAATACTATTGCTACATCTTTAAACTTTTTTGAGAAGGAAATGCCATCAAGAATTATACGAGAAATTTTCAAGAAGAACTCATTCAAGAAGCATGGAGTGATACTGATGACGAAGACAACGACTATTACGAAAACGATGTATGTCAAATGGTTGGAACTTCAAGTGAGGTACATTCCGAATCTGAACTTTTTTGCTATGCCACATTCTTTCTAGAATTTTCTAAATTAGAAAATGATTTCAAACATATATGTAATATAAGTCTAAAAACATCACCGAAAAATGAGTTTTCAAAATCTTTTAAGAATAACTTTGAAAAAGAAATATTCTTGGAAGATAAAATGTCTAGATTTGAAAGTGGTATAGAAATTGATATAGAATGTAAGACGTGTCAAGATAGCAAAATTAAAATTGAGAAGCTTAAAGAAAAATCTAACACGTTAGCTAAATTCGAAAAGAGTTCTCTTACTCTTGAAAATTTATTAAATAGTCAAAAGGCATTCGGAGATAGAACAGGTCTAGGTTTTAATTCATGTGAGGCATCAACAAGTGAAACATAACAAATTAAATTTGCGAAATCTCTGGGAAAACTGCCTACTACAGACATTCCTAAAAGGAGATAAACGGTCCCATACTTGTTGAGGACCATTTGATGTTTAGAGGTCCGTTTGACCTAAAATTGATAAAAGTCAAAATTTGGTTCCTTTTTATATTCTACTTTGGATTACACACTTCATCTAGTTGCTTTTTCCTTGTTAAGACAAATATATTTTCTTTTGAAATATCACCAAATTAATTCCTTTTCAACTTGGAATTAATGTCAACGAGATTTGTCTCGGTGGGGATTTTCATTCCATGACGACATCCTCATCTCATGCATTTTAATGCAAAGGATGTTCATCACTAACCGTTTTGGACCCATGAGATATTGGGTACCAAGTCATTTTGTGAGTAAGCTCTTTAGATGCACTTGGAAGCAATTTGAAGATATGAATAATTATTCATGCTCTCACTATACGGTGGATAACTCTATATTGCTCAAAATTTATATCATTCACAACATCTCTTACAATAATGTGTTCTTAGGATGTATCATTGGCCAAGGTACACTTTCTCTAAATCATGATCGCCTTATGCGTGATCTACTTGCTAGTAAACTAGGACATGCTATTTGATTAACTAAAACTCTATGTGCATCAAACCTATTTGTGGAAAATAAAACTTAGGAAATTGAAATCTCTGCCTAAATGTTTATTCCTCATAGGAACTATGTAAATCTTTAGATATAATTGTCTTGCCCATGTCCTCGGTTACAAAACTTACAAAGAAGATGAAGGTGAGTCCATGGACATTAGATAGTGTTAGGTGCCTTGCTGTACCTAAATGGCAAGTTGACTCAATATAATATCTAGTGCTTGCTTCTAAGCACACTTTTGAGAGGACTCTCTCTAAGTGGTTAATTGTATTTTTCAATACAATTAAAGACACTACATATTTAGGATTATTATCCTAAGAGCAACAACATATAAATCAATATATGTCGTCGCTGATTATTGAGAAAGTGTGGAGAAACTTTAGCAATACTTGTTCGATAACCCTTGGTTTTTGAGAGACACAAGTTGGTCATGATACAACCATATACAATGCCGAATATGTAATCGTCGGAAAGGCACGTCTATCAATTACTATGGATGACACAAACTCTTAACGACCTAGTCAACATTCTCAAGGAAGACTCTACAAATGAAGACACGATTGACCTCAGAAGAACCTAATGCAAATCTCTCATTTGAAACTCTCCTATTCTATTTCTTTTCTCCTATTTCTCTTCTTAATTCTACTTCTGGGGGTGAATACGTTTCCGTTTCAAACTTAAAACTTTTGTATCAAATATAGTATAAACCATTGCATTTGCTAATCTCGACGCGAGGATGCATTTAACGCATTCGGCATGTAAGGCCAACCCTTAATATCACATAAGATTCTGCAAGATTAATGGTTCATTATAAATCAAGTTTCACCATTATTAGTCCGGTTGCTTTTTCTTGATCAAGCGTGTCATAATATGTAAAGTGTTAAATATAGTTTATGACTATATGAAAGACCAAGTATGTATCACAAACATAGACATCAACCACATAGAAAATAAACAATGTAATGCAAGAATAAGAGTAAAGCGATAAGTAAAAGGATAGACAAACCAACACGAGGATTTATAGTGGTTCGGCTACAAGGACACCTTCCTTGCCCTACTCCACTCCCGAGTCACCTACTCGAGAGTTCGTAAACACTACACGACACCAACTCCTTATGGCGGAGAAGCCGTCACAACGTCGCCTACTCTTTTTCCGGTACTAGGCTAACCACCGGTTCTTTCACACCAAGGTGAACCACACCTACCACAACGTCGCCTAACCTTTATCTGGTACTAGGCTAAGTACCGAGTTCCATTACAAAGGAGGAACTACTACCCAACACAACACCTATACCCCAAAGGAGACCAACTTCTTATTACAACACCATCAAGGATATCAATATCCTTGGATCCAATACTACTCTATCTTGTACATCGAAACACACCATATCGAATGTACACCTTAGGCATCTTTCACTAATGCCATTGACACGATCCTTCGACACCCTTCACTAATGCCTTCATCACGGATCTTTTAGCATTCTTCACTAATGCCTTTGACACATCTATGACACCCGTTATGTTTTGTGGCCCAACATAACAAACCTTGTGTTTTATGGCACAAACACATAAACCATCTAGTCTAGTCATAGATATATAACACATCTATGATACCCGTTATGTTTTGTGGCCCAACATAACAAACCTTGTGTTTTATGGCACAAACACATAAACCATCTAGTCTAGTCATAGATACAAGAATATGATACTAGACAATATCCAAGACAATGTGTCTAATGGATATGAAATCCTAAACTAAACATCAAGAACACAAAGCATGATGTAGTTAGTCTTCTATGAATGAAGATGACAAGTTTCCCAAGCTTGTTGTAGAAGATCTTCATGTGCTTGTATCTTGTGATGGGTGATCACTTCAGTAGGTAAGGAAGCAAGATCTCTAAGCTTGCTTTGGAGGATCACTTCGGGAGTATGCTTACAACAAATGAGAGTTAGAAGCATTATGATCATATGAGATGAGGGTGGTTTACATGTTTCCTAATGATCTAAATATCCTAGAAATGGTGGAGAGAAACTATGTGTGAAGGTGTGAAGAAATGGTAAGAAGTGGCTTGCTATTTATAGGCAAAAAGACCAAAACCATGTTCTGCCCCAAGGATCCCTTCTGGAGGATCCGGCCCTTGTAATTCCAGGGATCCGTGGGCACTTTGAGGGATCCGTAGGACGCTCCCTTTTGCCCATGGGTTTTGGGTCATGGGTCATGGGTTATGGGTTGGTCCATGGGTATTTCATTAGATACAATGTATCTAATAGATGCAATGCATCTAGTCAAATGGGTATGGGTCTTGGGTCATGGGTTTTACCCAACACATTTACTTATGTTTACTTAAGTGTTTTATAAACTATTTAACTAAACATGTTTAATGGTTTGTTAGGGGTTTGATCATAACGCAACATAACAAACATGTACGAACCTGTGTTGTAGCATACAAGGACTTGAGTCGTCGAGAGGTGTTGAGAGTATGTTGAGACAAAATATAATTACAAGTAACTTATACATTTTACGTTATGTATTACAAGTTACATGTTTGTCATCAACAAAACAAATGAGAATGTATAGATTAAATATCGTAATATTTGCACTAACAATCTCTCCCTTTTTGATGATGACAAAATATATGTAAACGTAATAGATAGGTAAAATGTCAAAGTTACTTGTGTCCGCATTTCCTATACATTACCTTCTTCGTTTACACTCTTCTCCCCCTTTTGTCGAAACAAAAAGGGTGTGTCCTTTAAACTTAATTTCTCCCAAGAATGGCGAGTTTGCATCATCCCTAGTGAAGTTAAAATGAAAACACCTTATTGCTCCAATTGGCACACCACGCCAATACCTTCAACACGAAACACTAATGACGAAGCTTAGCAACTCATGACCTTGAGCTTGCACGTCTTCAAAAGGTGGTGATCTCGCCTTTAAGAGGAACCTAGAGAATCACACACACAAAAATAGAAAGATCCTTTGAATTATAACCATTATTGCCAACGGCTCAATGGATCAAATGTTTGAGGCTTAACCTACATCAAGGTTAGTGTTAAGAAGAAAAGAAAAGGAAAAATATATGATGAGAAAGAAATCTCCCTTTGTTGAAACATAAAGGAATTTTGAAGAATGAATGTGTGCATGCTCCCCTTGACGGTTGCTCCCCCTTGTTAAAGGCGTCAAGTATTTTAGGAAGGCTAAGACGAAATTATTGGAAAATTTGCAATGTTTTTGCTTTGACGAAAAAAACTCCCCTTTATTGAGAGCGTCAAGTTCTCCTAGTGTGTTTTGAAAATCTACAAAACAAAAGTTAGTGCAAAATTATATTCGTCCTTGACGAGTAAGTCATATGATGCACTTTATAAATGCTCGACGGAAGCTCCCCTAGCTCGAGGGCGTCAAGAAGAACCTACAAAAAAATTAGTGTAAAATTTCGTCCATAAATAGACGAGAATCCCATACACATCAAAGTGTATATATATGAACCTACAAAGAAAGGATTAGTGTCAAAAAGAGAATAATCCTACTACTTGCATCATCATGGTTGGTTTAGAGGTTGTAAGGTTTGTTCAAGGTAAGAAAAAATGTGCTTAGGGATGAGACGCATTTCATTACGAAATTCACTTGGCTTTTGACAACATAGATGTTTGTGAAGGATGGTTGAGCGACCATGAATTGTAGTGGTAGTGAGACACTTGTAGGATGTGGTTGACACAAATAGGATGTGGTAGAACATGAGACATACTTCATCACGTAGATCATGAACTAGACCTTCGGACACGGTGATAATGATAGAAATCATCATTATGACTTAGAGGTATGGAAGTTGTGGTAGAGGTGATGAAAGGTATCAAGGTGAATCTTTGACTTGGTTGATGACTCAATAGAGGTGGTAGACATGATGACTTTGTGAGTAGTGATAAAAGTGGAGTAAGATGGTTAGGATGATGCAAGATTAGGAATAAAAATGTGCGAATGAGCACAACTTGACTTGATGATGAAATCGACCATTGTCATCCTACAAGAATCCAAAAGAGTTAGTACAAAAGGAAAACATTTATACAAATGGATAAATTGTTCACATAAAATCATGAAACGAAAAGAAAGAACACGTAAAGAATCATATAAATGCAACTCATTTATAAACATATAAGAAACTGATAATCCTAAGTGTTGAACAAGTGCTTGTGTGGAAAAAGGAAATTTGAAATGATTATCTAAAGAGATAATGTACCTACTGTTCCACGGTTCCACCGGTTCCCTCACTAGAGGGATCCGGCTAGCTTAAGTCTAGGGATCCGGCTAACAGATGAGGTGAAAAAGAGGTGATTGGGTTCTAGCAAGGTCTAGCACCTACATATCCTAAGTTACTCAGTCTATTAAGTGTCTTACATGAAGATGGACTTAAATGATCAAGAGAAAATGATTGATGGTAGCTAATGATTGCCTTTTATGGAAAGAGATGGGGCTTTATGAGCACCAGTGGATGATCAAAGATGACACTAAGAAATTTGAGAGTGTCAAGTGGTGTTAAATGATCCTAGAGATCAGATGATGACTTAAGAGAGATTTGGAAAATTCCTTAAAAATCATAAGAAATTAAAACTAGTTTTGGCCTATTTTGAGGTAAGGATGACTAAAATCAATTTGCTAAAATTGAGAGAAATATCAAACTAGGTGTTTTGAGATGAGAGGAACAATGTGTAAACATTGGAGCGGAAAGATGGTGAGTTTTGAAGTAATGATAAATCAAAAATACTTTGAATGTGATCCTAAATCATCCATGAGTGAATGTGAGATCAACTGAGCCTAAGGAAAGTTTAAGTGATCCTAATGTAGCATGTTTAACTAGTCCAATAAGGTCTAGAATGTTGGATTGATGCAAGGAGGCTAAAAAGGAACTTCATCACCGGATCCCACGGATCCTTCACTTGAGGATCCGTCTAGTTACATCTAAGGGATCCGCGTCGAGACATATTTTCTTAATGAAATAGTTGCGAATTTTGCTCTATGTTTCAATTATGAAACAAATTGTTTCTACAAGCATACATGTATACACGTTAAGCAAAGCAAGGAGAGCATGTAGAGATCACATATAGGAAATCAAATGAGATCGAGCTCACAAATAACACAAAGGTTTAGCAAACTTAACAAGCACTATTCAAGAAGCCCAAAATAGATTTACGGTCTAGATTAGTAAATCATTTACACTAACAATGACATGCAAGGTATGTGTCTAGAAAGAAAAGAGCACATGATGGTGTTCAAGACAAAAGAGTTGTGAGGTGCTAGTTTAGGACAATCTAGTCATTACGGATGGTGATTAGCATACAATGAGCTTCGTCCATGAAGTCATGTAGCTCTTCTCGATCAAAGCAAGATAATCGCTTGATGAGGCAAGTGGTTGTGATTAACTAAAAGAAAAATTAATTTTACAACTTGTTTGATTAGTAATCCTAAGACAATGCAAAGTATTTCCATTGTAAACTTACTTTAGGAAAACATAGGAGTATAAATTTCTCAAGTGAGAGAATGAATATGAGACTATTACTAGCGGTGCTCAATTACGGCTAAACACGACCATTTTACGGCGATTCCACATACCCAACTTCTATCAAGGAAGCAATTCAACCGTTAGGTCAAATTGAGTTTCTAGTGCAATAAGTTCTCCAAGATTCATTCTCAAGTTAGGAAAATTTATATTCCTACAATGGCCTATCAAGAGTAACAATGATGATACTTTGCTTCGTTTTATTAATATTATACTTGAAACAACTAAGGTGACGAAGGTGTCAAAAAAAAAAAGTTGTCCATATGGTGAACAAAAAAATGGTTGGATGAGCTAGTTCAACATATGTTGTTGGAAAGCTCGAGTTTGGACTTTCGGATATGAACAATTATATTTGCGTTGCAAAATAATTTACTTGAGTATATCGGATGAAATAATCAAGTTGTCAATCCTACTATGAAGCTTGGAGAGCGATCATGAAAAGGAAAACGGGAGAGTACATCATCAACACAAGTGTAGGTTATGATCCGATGTACATTCTTGTTGTTTTTAGAAAACGATACAAGAAAATATGAAATCAAGAAATCATATAAGCACATAAAACATTTATGTTGCACACATGACAAACTCAATCAAAAAGCCATTTAGTGTGTTATATGTTTTAAACATTTTCAACTTATAAAAAGTATTTAAACTAACATTTTCGACACAACTAGATGTTATCACAAACACTCCTTCAAGTAGCACATTGATTAGTAGAAAGTTACTAAATCGACAAGCAAGAGAATGAATAGCAAGGTAAGGAAACCACATATGTTATTCAATCAAACAAGCACAAAAGCTATTTGAGATAAGCAAATAATCAAGTAATGCAAGGAAGACAATTTATCATTTAGCATAGCATACGAAAGTTCTTTTCATCGCTTTGTGTTAAATATAAACATGTATACCAAGCTTGATTAGTTTCTTTTATAAATATGATCAAAACCTTAATTTCAAAAGAGGACACATTGTTATTCAAAGACGAAAACATCCGTCTCCAATTAGATCAAAAGTTTGTGCAAAAGTTATGACCGAAAAATGACTTTCTATTATAAATCAATGATTCTGTAAATTTTTGTTTTGAATCAGTTTATGAAATCATTTTTAAATGAAAGTAGACTCAAATACCTTTAAAACGATAGGTGGCACGACTTCTAACGACTTACGGTTAATTAGTTATGAATTTTTGAAATTCGACAAAAGCGTCTTCTCGTACCACGGATCCCACGGATCCCTTGCTTGAGGATCCGTCCATGTAACTGAGGGATCCGCGGATCGACACGTAACTACAAAATGCATGTTTTGACCCGACGAAAAGGTTTAACCTTTGTAGACTTTTTAGTGAAGTTATATTATCCATTTTTACCTTTATTCAAGCTTGATTAACAAGATATCTAACAACAAAACTTCAAAGAGAAAAAAATCAACAAAACACTTTTCATATTATGCTTGACTTCACCAAAAATTTGATACAAGGACCTTACTCGTTTTGAAAACCATTTGTTTTAAAAACTAGAGCCAACCCGCTCTGATACCAATTGTGAAAACGTAGGGGGGGTGAATACGTTTCCGTTTCAAACTTAAAACTTTTGTATCAAATATAGTATAAACCATTGCATTTGCTAATCTCGACGCGAGGATGCATTTAACGCATTACGGCATGTAAGGCCAACCCCTTAATATCACATAAGATTCCGCAAGATTAATGGTTCATTATAAATCAAGTTTCACCATTATTAGTCCGGTTGCTTTTTCTTGATCAAGCGTGTCATAATATGTAAAGTGTTAAATATAGTTTATGACTATATGAAAGACCAAGTATGCATCACAAACATAGACATCAACCACATAGAAAATAAACAATGTATTGCAAGAATAAGAGTAAAGCGATAAGTAAAAGGATAGACAAACAAACACGAGGATTTATAGTGGTTCGCCTACAAGGACACCTTCCTTGCCCTACTCCACTCCCCGAGTCACCTACTCGAGAGTTCGTAATCACTACACGACACCAACTCCTTATGGCGGAGAAGCCTTCACAACGTCGCCTACTCTTTTTCGGTACTAGGCTAACCACCAGGTTCTTTCACACCAAGGTGAACCACACCTACCACAACGTCGCCTACCCTTTATCCGGTACTAGGCTAAGTACCGAGTTCCATTACAATGGAGGAACTACTACCCAACACTACACAACACCTATACCCCAAAGGAGACCAACTCCTTATTACAACACCATCAAGGATATCAATATCCTTGGATCCAATACTACTCTATCTTGTACATCGAAACACACCATATCGAATGTACACCTTAGGCATCTTTCACTAATGCCATTGACACGATCCTCAACACCTTTCACTAATGCCTTCAACACGGATCTTCAGCACTCTTCACTAATGCCTTTGACACATCTATGACACCCGTTATGTTTTGTGGCCCAACATAACAAACCTTGTGTTTTATGGCACAAACACATAAACCATCTAGTCTAGTCATAGATATATAACACATCTATGATACCCGTTATGTTTTGTGGCCCAACATAACAAACCTTGTGTTTTATGGCACAAACACATAAACCATCTAGTCTAGTCATAGATACAAGAATATGATACTAGACAATATCCAAGACAATGTGTCTAATGGATATGAAATCCTAAACTAAACATCAAGAACACAAAGCATGATGTAGTTAGTCTTCTATGAATGAAGATGACAAGTTTCCCAAGCTTGTTGTAGAAGATCTTCATGTGCTTGTATCTTGTGATGGGTGATCACTTCAGTAGGTAAGGAAGCAAGATCTCTAAGCTTGCTTTGGAGGATCACTTGAGTATGCTTACAACAAATGAAAGTTAGAAGCATTATGATCATATGAGATGAGGGTGGTTTACATGTTTCCTAATGATCTAAATATCCTAGAAATGGTGGAGAGAAACTATGTGTGAAGGTGTGAAGAAATGGTAAGAAGTGGCTTGCTATTTATAGGCAAAAAGACCAAAACCATGTTTTGCCCCAAGGATCCCTTCGGAGGATCCGCCCTTGTAATTCCAGGATCCGTGGGCACTTTGAGGATCCGTGGGACGCCCTTTTGCCCATGGGTTTGGGTCATGGGTCATGGGTCATGGGTTATGGGTTGGTCCATGGGTATTTCATTAGATACAATGTATCTTAACCCATGGTTTTATATATACCACTTAACCAAGTTCATTGTATCTAGAAAGAAAACCATGGATCAACCCATAACCCATGACCCATGACCCATAACCAAAAATACCCATGGGCAAAGAGGAGCGTTCTACGGATCCCCGGCTTTGTGCTAGCCGGATCCCAGTGGAAGGATCCGGATCCGGGAACAGAGAGAATTTTCTATAAATAGAGAGCCATTTCTTCCTTTCTATTAATCACTTTACACACATACTTCCCCCTAGTATTCTAACCCTCTAACCTCAGATCTAAGTGATCTATGTAGTTTTTCTTTTGTTTTTGTGTGATCTTCTAGGCTCCTCTTAAAGGCAAGATCACCACCTCTTGAAGACGAGCAAGCTCAAGTCCATGAGTTGGCATGCTTCATCATCATCATCAAGATAACTAAGGTTCTCTTGTTGATAGTTCTTCCTTTCTCCATAGATGTTGGGTTGAAGGCATTATTGAAGAATGCCGATAGTGTCAAGATGAAAGCCTTAGTGAAGAATGCTAAATGTGTCAAGACGAAGGCATTGTGAAGGTGCCAAGCGCCAGTCAAAGGCATTAGTGAAGGATGCCGATGAATCAAATCAAGTTGCATTTGAAAAGAATGCCTAGGTCGATAATCGATGAGGTGCATCGTTATACATATAAGTATTTGTTTATTCCCAAGGATGGTGATATCCTTGATGATGTTGTAACAAGGAGTGGATCTCCTCGAGATTAGGTGTTGTGTCATGAAGGGTAGTAGTTCCTCCATAGTAATGGAACCAGGTACTTAGCCTAGTACCTAATAAAGGGTAGGCGACGCTGTGATAGGATTAGTTCTCCTTGGTGTGAAAGAACCTGTGGTTAGCCTAGCACCGTATAAAGGGTAGGCGACGCTGTGATAGGTGTGGTTCCCTGGGTGTGAAGGAACCCCGATTTAGCTTTGTACCTAAAAAGGTTAGCGACGCTGTGAAGGCTTCTCACCATAAGGAGATTGGTGTAGTGTTTACGAACTCTCGAGTAGGTGACTGTGGATCGGAGTAGGCAAGGAAGGTGTCCTGTAGCCAAACCACTATAAATAACTTGTGTCGTGGTGATGTGCTTCTTACTCTTTATCTTTCATTACGCTTATATATATCTATCTATCAACGTCCAACATAAACAACTAAATAGATTGACATAAGTCGATCTAAATATTTAAAAAGGAAGTTTTAAATTGGTAAAACTATTCAACCCCCCTTCTAGTTTTCTACAATTGGTATCAGAGCAAGGTTACCAAGTTTCTTAGAGTATGTTGTACTTTAAAAACTTGATACGATCCATGTATGTTTGAAAATTACAAAGAATGATTGTTTTTGTCATATTTAAAAAAATCAGTATATTGTTTATTGTTGGACAATGATAGAATGCTCTAATATTTTTTTTCTCTCTTAAAGCATTATCCATAATTGGATTTGGAGTTACCAAGAAAATCATAAAGAATTTATGTAAATATTTCTTTCGCAAAAAGAATGTTTAAGTATTCTTACAACATAAACCTGGAGATTCCAAGAAGATCACAAAACATCTAAATACTTTTTATTTAAAAGAATATTTGGCAAATGTATGATCTTTAATTACATACCTTATTATTATTATTAAAATCTTAGTGCATGATTTATTAATAATTGTTCTAGTAGTTATTCATATTATAGTCATCATCAAATTAGTTTTCTCCATTATCAACTTGTAATAATGATATCTTGGTTATTCGATAACCTCAATCATTATTCATCACAAAAGATTTATTGACACTTCATCTATGTCAATAAATATCCATGTGAAACTTCTTATATTATGATAAAATGGGATTTTATTATAATGTTTGAAAAGCTTCCCAAGAATTATGACTAATTCTTAAAAAGGGAACATCGTCTAATAGGAATAGTATTAAATCGTCAAAACCTCAAACCACAAGTTTTAGAACCTTAACACCAAAACACTAGGCGTTTTAGAACTCCCAACCAAAGTTATCAAGGAATTTTGAGTTGATTTTCTCTGTCATGCCGGATCCCTAAGTTTATACTAGCCGGATCCCATACGAGAGGGATCCGGGATCCGTGCAACAGAGTAAGATGTATAAGCTAAAAATGATCACCGTGGATGTTCCACAATCATACTCACTTCAAAGACTCACGAACAAAACTCGTGTACTGCTCATAGGAGCAAATTGATCATTCTTCTCAAGCTTAACAATCACTTGTGTAAGTATAATCTTCACTACATTGTTAATTTAATTCCTTGATTCTTAGAATTACAATTCCTTCATCTTTAAGAGTTGGGTTCAAATGGGTTTATCATAATTTGTCATCACATTGTTTTCTAAGATAATCTAAATCAAAGAATTAACATTGGTAATACAAATTAAACATATTTCTTGAACTCAACAAAGATGATGAGAGCAAAATTGTGATCAAACCCTCTAGGTTACTATTCACCATTAACACCACATTATGGTTTTGTTGTTTAGGAACATCATGCCAAGCAACAAGCAACAAGATTACCAAGACACCACTCACTACATTCCCATATACCATAGGAAAAATGGATTAAGTCCGAACGATAGGAAAGCCTTTAAGTTGCTTGAAAGGAGACTCTTTCATGAAGGTAGAGTTGTTGATCCATCATTCCTTGCAAATACCAACATGAGGGAAGTATTTGGAACTATTGGGTTTGATTGTTTATTGATATAAACGAGCAAATTTTCCTGTCTTTGTGCTCGAGTTCTACAAGACTATGGGTATAATTAGAAATGATGATGGGTCCATTTCAATTGAATTCACTATAAATGGAAACGAGTTCACCCTTTCACTTGAGGAGTTTGGAAGAATAATAGAGTGCCACATGATGGTGTTTGCATGTACTCTAATGAGTGGTCGTTGGAGGAATTACACTCTATGGTTGATCATCGACATTTATCACACAATAATCCCGAAGCAACCACGGTAAGAGACACCGTGTTTATGCCAAGAGCATCCCCATTGTCACACCCCAATTTACTGCTTTGCAATGAATGGAATTCTCGGGATTGATCGTCATAGCATCACAATCACAGTTATATTGAACGACCTAAAGTGTCGTTTGAAAAGAACATCGTTTGATTTAATAAAACAATCAGAGTTTACAAAGTATAGGTCCCAAAAGTTTATAAAGTTTGCGGAAATATAAATATATTACAAGTCCAAACGATGGTTTTGAAAGAAAGTGTCATAATGTACAATGATGTAAGTCGACGCCGCGACTCAAAAGGGGTTCCTTAACCATGCCATGATGAGTATGCCTTAGTTACCTGAAAATACATTGCTAAAACGGTCAACAATAATGTTGGTGAGAAATCATAGGTTTGGTAAATGTTTTATACGACTACGCAAGTATAGGTCGTATGACAATCATGTCACATAAAATGTTATGGTATGACAATCATGTCACATAAAATGTTACGTATGACAATCATGTCACATAAAATGTTACAATTGCTATAAGTCCATGACACCAAACTAGACTGCTCATAATGTATGCCCCAACAGAGTGTTTGCCGACAACTCAATAATGTTATTAAATGAGATGCATCCGTATGACTAGTTGGGATTCACCAACCCGGATGGAGGCGCCACCGATAGATCTATCCACTCACCCTCGCTTCTACGATTAACTGTTCATGTTCGTGAAATGGGGACTTTCAATTGGCATGTGGTAACTTAAGCAATGTAAATGAATTTAACATACTTGGTATCGTGAATAAAAATGTTGTGCAATGTATTCTCCCGTAGGTTTGAAAATAATTAAAAGCATGTACGACGGGCTATGAAAACTCACCTTGGTATGCGTAAATGTAAGACATCACAACTAACATCAAGTAATAAATGTGCATCTCCGACACGCAACCTAGATAAGTATGGTATGGGTTTAGTATAAGTCTCAGATTCAAATGCATGTTGTGTAGATTATACAACGCTTGTAAGTTTACAAAGTGTTTGTGTTTTGAAAGTGTTTGAAGTTCAAAAGCAAAAGTTTTCAAGTATTAGGATCTTTAAAATACTTGAAGTTAAGAACCAATATTTTAAATATTTGTTTAATAACATATCATGCAAAGTTTCATGAATTATTTTAATTTTCGATAATGATCGAAAAGTGTAGTTGCAAAGATAATTCTCACGTCTTGGCTCTTGGTAAAGATATACGAAACTTTCGTATAAAAGTTGACTCGTATAGTGACTCAGTATTCTCACGCCAATGAGGAATAGATAATCGACACAGTCGAGAAAAGTATTGACGAGTACTTGAGTCGAGAAGGAATAACAAAACAAAAGAGTTAAGGATATAGCGATAAGGACAATGTCGGTAGAGAAAGTCAATTAGTACGCTTGCTAATTTCCTTGCTCCCAAATAGTTTGTATAAATGAACAAGGTTATGTTTCAATTGCATTCGAACAATAAAGTTTTACTACATAAAAGTAATACGTGTTTGGATTTGTTTGTCGAGTTTCATAACAATAAAAGGGATTTGGTTTAAAATATAAGTTTATAACGCTTTTATAAATTTCGCATGACACGCCCATTTATATAACGTGCCCAAGTCATCGCGACTTTATAAAACTCATGTTGCAAAACAATATTTCTACAAGTTTATAATTAACAATTCGTTATTAGTTGAATAAGTGCTTATTGCATATTTTAGGTTTGTTACGAGTCTAATATATTAAATTCTTTACGAGTCTAATATATTGTATCGTCTCAAGTCCAAAATGTCCAATAAATGCTCATACAACTATAAACTATTGTCCAAAATAATCCAAGTCAAATTTTAATAGTTTTCGTCCAATAATGTCCTAATCCAATAATCAAATCCAAACATAGGCTTTAATAAGTATTTCCAAGTCCAAAATATTTAATCCGTTAAATATTCATTTTGTCAAGTTATCCAAATCAAAAACAAATCCCATATCAATCCCGAGTAGTGATCCAATAAGTATCCGAAACGTCATTGACTAAAACAAAGAAAATAAGTCACGTTAATAAACATTAAATGGAAGGATCAACGCCAAAATGAATATAAATAATTCAATTCCAAAACAATATATATCGATATAAATGATCGCGACCAATTCGAGGCGACCTAAACCTCGTCAATGACTCAAAAGAAGTTACGTTTAGGCCTAACGTATATTCCAAGTCCCCACGACACTTCGTGTGTCGTGGTACACATAACGACACTTGCCAAAAGTGCCGTTTTCAAACTATCGTTACCACAACAAATATCACGACCATATGACCCCGACTATATGCCTTGGTTAACTAAATATGCAGCCGCGACTTCCATGAGCCAAAGCATTTCTTTTACCACACAATCAAAATGCATTTTAAAGGTGAAAGAAAAGCAAGTATTCCATTTGTTTACCACTTTCAAGCCGTGAAATGACCAAATCCAAGTATACAATTTCCTCACTAATAACTTCAAAATATAAAAGATTTTTGTTTCGGAAACATAAACATTTACTAAAACCATTTATTATCAAATTTACACTTACTTGTGTAATCACAAAGAAAGTAAAATGGAGGTGTTGCAAGCGAATCCCAACCAAACTTTGCCAAACCAACAAAAAAAAGAAAGTTTAACAAAGACAGATATATGCTCGAAAATAATAATGACACGGAATAAACAAGATATCACTAGACATGAAAATCAATCGGATAAACCACCTGGTCGACTAAAATGATATCAAAACCCGCAACAACAATCACAAGAACATGTTTATGCTCGAATTAAAATAATAACACCGAATAAACACGAAACAGTCCGAAGTCAACTCAACTCGTGAGTTGACTCGACGAGTCAACGACTCGTATGTCACAACGAGTCATGAGCCAAGAACATAAATCCTTATGTTTTAGTGTCTAAAACATAAGTTTTATTGAATTTTTCATAACATAAACCGTTTTTATTAATTAAAACCGATTAGGGTTTTAAAAAAAAAAAAGAATAAATAGCAAGGAGGGTGGCGCGTGGGCTTACCAGATGGGAGGAGGAGGAAAAAGATGGTGGTGCACGGCGGCAGGAGGTGACGCGCGGCGGTGGGCTTCAAAAACAACCCAAACGAGCTCCTTTAACACCCAAACGCTCCAGAAATCATACCCGTGTCTTGATCTACGCGTTGGTAACAAGAAAATGGGTGGTTTGATTTGGCCGGAACCCATGACGGTGCGGAAAAGTTTTCCGTGGGTGGTGGTGGTATCAATATGAGGAAGACTAATTTTGGTCTTTTATACCCTCGAGGGCTAAACATGGACAAACGAAAATCAAAGGGCGGGGTGTAATTTAACCAAGGGGCTTTTGAAACTTTGATAATTTTATATAAATAACCCTTGTGGGCCCCATTTGACGTAGCAAACGATCGCTTAAAAATACGGACTTGCGCCATTGCGTCCAAATAATTTTTCGATAAAATGAGTATTCACATGTATAATTTTCTCGAATTTAAATTAATTAATAAATCAAATTAATTCAAGAGTTTAAAGTCAAGAAGCTCATTTATTTCATAGTTTTCGCTTCACGAGATATCCTCTCGCTTTTTAAGTTCAATTAGGTTTAAGAAAGTTCGAAAACAAACGTGGGAATAATAAATATAATTTATTATTAACATCAGCCTGGAAAATTTTGGTTTGTTGTTTGAATGGAAAATAATTCCATAACGAGAAATGTATATACGAAACACGTACAAAACGAGTTGGATTGTGTATCGTCGCATAAAATGCGACACAATGAGAGTAGAAAAGAGTTGGAAGTTAAAACATGAACTTCCTCGAAGTTTTGGTATTTTATTTACGTTTTAAAACGTGAATTGGAATATTTCAGTTACACGATGGAAACCGTTGACGTGAAAAATATGTTTTTCGAGTGTGTTTTTATAAAAGAAATATAAAAACATCAATATTGGTTAAAAAATATGTTTATTAGACTAATACCATACTTTCTATTGGTCGGTTCGCAGCGCGAGCTCGTGTTTTTAATAAAGTGAGATAACTTCTCATTGTTGAGTTAGAAAAAACTCATAAGTGGCGTAAAATATAAAATATTCATTTTCGCTATTCATAATTAGTTTAAATTGTTCTAGTGTGCGGGATAACCTCCCTTATTTATCTCAAGTGAGCTAATGCTTGCTCAAAATCGTTCAGGTAATAATAAATAATAATTTATTATTAAATTTAAAATGTGGAAATTTACCGATTGTCACACCCATCAAGGGTGACTAGAAATTCGAAAGTGATCTATAGGGATCCTTTTCAAATGGAGCTTTCGGAGATGTATGCATTATATAGAAAATGGGAAGTTGTAATAAGGAGAATGTGGTGTGTCTAGTAGGAAACAAGGATCACCCCAACGCATGTCTAAGCTTCATGATCTATTGTCTTGTGACCGAGAACCCGCTCAACATTGCCTACTACATGATCAAGAGAATGGCAAGTGTGAGAAGCATGGACAAATGGTGCTTCCATATGCAATGCTTCTAACCCGCTTGCCAAATTCATCTT